>VMDR010002861.1:0-81978 GCA_007922815.1 Macrotus californicus
CCTACACAACTCCCACTTGGTAATGTTTGACCACCTAAACACCAGGAGGCGTTACCTGCAGGGCAGGTTCTTTTTCCCCTTTCTCTCCTCAGTGGGACGCTGTTATTCTGAGGATCACAGTGTGGTTGAGGCCCATTTCTATGGCTAGAATTATAGGTCAGGAAGAAACCCCAAGAAAGCACCAGAGCTAATTTTCTTCTGTGGGCATTTATTTATTTAAATGATGACTAGCAGGAAGCAGGTCTCTAGGAGATGGATATATTGATCAGCTGATCGATCAATAGGTATGTTTGTACGTATATATCTGTATATATATTTATGTATACTTTAGTTTTACATAAACATATATGTTTAAATGAGTATATTGTTCCTCCATTGGAGGCATGCAAGGTGCAAATATTTTACTTACGCAGCTAGGCACCTTGTGTAGAACAACTTTTTATAGTAAAAAGTGGGCCGAGTGATACAACCCTAAGCTGATTTGTGCCAGAATGGCTCCCCCCCTCAAGCTGAATGACGCACGTCAGCCCATAGTGGGACAAAGGTCATGTGGCACTGTTACACGTTTTTTAAAGATAACCTCTATTCTTTCTGCTAGGTTTAAAAATTGGAGATGTTAAGTGATGAAGAGACAGTAGTGGAAACTACTGGTTGAACTCCGGATAGATGCAGATGAGTTCCCTGTACACAATGCGGCCTGGATTTGCTGAGACAATTATCTCAGTCTGAGTGTAGGGAGCTCCCCTATACACACAAGTTCTGTGCTCTAGCATATTCAGGAACGTTGCCCTGTGTCTTGTGAAATTCTCCCAGGTTTTTGCAGCTGTGGAAATGAGGACTCATTAGCTACAGTTTCTGCGTCAGTATGTGGGCTAGGAGGAGCTACATACTGGGAGACAGACAGCATCAAATAGCCCCAAAGAGTGACTTTCTCACAGCTTCCTAAATTAGCTCAGGTAGGAGCTTTCCCAGGGCCTGGGTCTCACAGAGTCATTAAAGAAGACTGGGAAGATTCACTCACTTCATAATTATTTTTTTTAGTTCCAAGATAGTCTGACCTTACTAATTCAGAATTACTGGGAGAGATAAGACTTTGGCTTAATGAGAAGCATGAAAAAAATGTAATATTTTAAATTGAAACATGACTTTATTCCTTGGGGCTATATTCAAAAGCACCAGCTAATAGCTTTACACCTTTTGTGGAGATGCCCCTGGGCCTGCTTTAATGATGAGATGATGATTTTTAATTCTCTCAGGGCTATTTTCCCCCCTGACTTGGCATACAAATCCAGTGGTCTTTCCTGTGTTCATTTTCTGTGTAACACATTTCAAAAAATTGCATGTCTTAGGATTCGTTCCTTCAAAGTCACAAAAGTGATACATCAAGAGAAATTACATGTGGAAGAGATTTGAGTGATTTCATTTTTTTTCCCAACTCAAATCTCAATTAAAACCAACGGGTAGCAGTTTGACATGAATCCTTTCAGGCCTAAGTTTAACTCCCTTAGCCAGAGCACACAGTAGATGCTCAATAAACTGATCTCAAGAAAGCCCCTGCTTCCAAACATCCCAATTCTCTTACAGTGCCCCACTTCTTTCCATTTCCCTCACTGCAACCCCAGCTAGACACGCCATGGCTTTGCTTTTCATTAGACTGTAGAATGGCTTCTCTGGGCTTCCCATCAACAAACTTCCCCCTGCTCTGCTCTGCATATGGCATTGGAGTAACTGGTCAGCATGTGCCCTGTGCTCTATTTTCCTGACCAAGACCCTCCCATCTCACCCTCATTGCCTGAAGAATACAGCGGCCCTTCACTTTGGAGACTGCTCCCTCTGGCCGTCGAGACACACACGCCTTGAGCATGACCACACTTTCATGCAGCTTTCCACCTTACACATTTCGAATGCCAGACACACCAAACTTTTGAAATGTCCTGCTTCTCTGCTTCTGTTTATGCTGTCCCTCAGCCAAGGATTCAATTCAACATTAATTTTAAGGAATGACTATATTTAAGACATTAGAGAGGACAAGACATTCTAACTATCCTCCGTCAGACGTGGGGGATGTTGAGATAATTGTACAAGAAGTCTAATAACACAATCTTTTCCTCACCTGCCACTATTTCTGTTTGTAAGGGTGTCATTTTTTTTTCTGGAAGCCCTCAGGATGAGCACTAATCTTCCTTTTCTGCCTATCTGCAACCAGAATCAGTCCTTATTTCTGGTTTGTGTTCCCACAGTTCCCATTCTGCCTCATGTTGTAATCATTTGTGTCTAGATCTTATTCCCCCCATTAGATTGTGAACTCTTTGAGGATGGGATTCTGTCCATCGTGCCACGGGTCCTTGGGAGCAAGCACAGCACTGAGAATAGTGCGTTAAAAGTAGATGAGCGTCTATTAATTTGTATTTATTTTCCAAGTGGCCTGCACAATCTAATTTGCATGTGCCCTTCGGGTAAACCATCTATTAGCTTGAGGCTTACTGAAGTTCAGGCTTGAGGTAAAATGGACTTTTACAGGTGAGGACTTTCCCAAGGTTTCTGTCAGCTGTTGGGGGGTGGGGGAGAATGCTCTCAGGACCACTTTGATGTCCGATTCCTGGGTGTGCAAAGCACACAAAATACAAATTTTTCTCTGCCTCCGATAACTTTTAAAAAATCACTTATTTCAACTATTTGTTAACTTCGTCAACTTCACTGAAGATGTCACAGGACATGGGGAGACAGGAGTGACACAGGAGGGGGTACAGCTTTCTACAAGCATAGCTTTCTAGGATGCCTCCAGTGTGGTTTCTCTCTTCCCTCTCCTCTACCCCTCTCTCTTCCTCCTCTCCTCCTTTTTAGATTATTCCCAGAAACACCAGACTTTCTGTCCTATGGCCCAGCAGGCATCCTCTGAGATCTTTCTCCAAAACAAACAAATAGAAACAAAACAAAACAAAAAATTAGGATCTTTATCCAGTTCCAAACAATGACTGTTTTCCTTTGAGAGGCAACTGGGTGTCAGTTGTTAAGGTAATACAATTTCCCCTATCTTGTTATACTGGAGAAATCCCATTCCCATCATGCAGAAGTAGAATTTGAGCTCAGCCCTTGGCTGAATGTGTAAGGCCTCAATTAAAGAGGTACGGTCTGGAGGCTACTACTGCCTGATCTGGAAAGGAGAACGGCTGAGCAGTCTCGGGAGCTAAGTTATTGTTTGGAAGAGTTGAGCTGCTGCTGCTGCTGCAAATGGAAACAGTTTGTCTTAGAAGTCAACTCAAAGTGATTTTTCTTCGACAAAGTGCAGGGATGGGGGAAAATATATGTACCCTGAACTCCAGATTCCTGTGTGTGCGGAGTAATTGAAGGCTGGGGACAAAACACATTTTCTTAAATGAAACAAATGGTGCTATAAATGGTAATAGAAACAATGCATCTTCGGTTCTGATGTGGCTCTGATGAGCTCCCGTTAATGACACAGGACACGGCAGGTGCAGAACGATCCTAGAAGATGGGAGATGGGACTCCTTCTGAAATGCAGGCCCTGGTGCCTGCAGATCTGATCTGAGAGGAGGAAAATTAGGTTTGCCTGTATGTATGTCCATATTGGTGTGTGGGTCTGGTGTGGTGGTGTGTATGTGTGTATGATTGAATGAGTAAGTATGTGTGCATGAGTGTTTTATGGAATGGTATGTGTGTTTGGCACTGTGTGTGTGTACTGTTGTGTGGGTGGGGTCTGTATGTTTGGATGTATATGCGTGCATGCTTGGGAAGGCCTGTGAGTATCATGGGATGTGTGTGTGTTTATTTGTCTGTGTGTATGTGTGCATATGCCAGTGTATGTACTTGATGAGTGTGTACATGTGTTTAGCAGTGCATGTGTGTGTCAGTGTGTGTTTGGCAGTGTATATGTGCATGATGGTGTGTGTGTGTGTGTGTGTGTGTTTGATGAGATATATGTATGTATGCATATTACCAGTCTGAAGGTGCTGGGCATCACATGCGTCTTTCTGTTAAACCTGAATAACGCAAATCCAAAGCTGTCAGTTGACACAGGCCCTTGGAAAGTTATTTGAGGACCTGCCTTCATTCGACCGAACGTAGAACTTTACAGGTTTTGTTATAGTTATGTCTTAAGATTTTAGTTGATTCATTCCTTGCCAACCTCAGATCCCGAGAATTACTCAGCACTGCGGTTCCATAGTCAGTGACAAATGGGAGAACTGGAAAGCCATAGAAGGAGCTGCTTTTTAATTGCTCGTTTATTGTCTTCACTGTCTGATTCTACTCTAGAGGCTGTTAGCTTTACTAACCACAGGAATTAATTTTGGGGAAGTCCAGGACTTTAGGAGCTCAATGTATCAGAGAGGTTATTTTTAGAAGAGATGAAACAGCTCATTGTTTAAAATGAGGTAATGGTGGGGAGGGGGGAAGGGGGTTTGGAAACATTTCATGCTAATGAATAATTCAATTTGATCTGCTGGGGAAATGAGAGAGGATGGCACGCTGCCCTTCTCTTAATGAAAAAAAGATAATAGCTGTTTCACTTTAACAGTATATCTGAAAGTATCTAATACAGCATATTTGTATTCCAACTCAATTCATCAGCCTTTAAAAGTAGTTTAAGACTGGCTGTCATATTAAAGTGCACTTTTAAAAATAAAAGGAGTCTGAGATGAAATTGTGCCCAATTGCTCCTTCACCCCACCCCTAGGCAGGTCCCCTAGCAAAAACAAAATATGTTTTTTAATTGGACATTAAAGACACGGAAGAAGCCAGAAGCTGGGAATCCTGAGTGACTCCAGGAGCTCAGGTAACCGCACCAGCCTCGCTGTGGCTGTTGGGTCGACCCTGCACCAGCGTGGGCTTTCTGAACTGAGCTGCTTCTCGGAGCTGGTGCTTGCACAGAACCTTTTACACTGCTGAATTCAGGCACGTGTTAATTAAGAGGCTGACACGGCACGTAAGGGCAGTGGGTGTGAACCTGCGTGGCTCCGCGTGTTAGGGCGTGCTTCTGAAATTGCAGTCCCTAACATCATCGATACCAGGAGGCTTCTGTTCTCTTGGTTTTGGAGGAGCTTTTTAATATACAATTTAAAACTATTTTGTACCAGTACAATATACTAATTTTACAAATGTAAAATTTCATCAGCTGTTAAAGCATTTGCAAAAATCACACATCCTACTTCAGTTTTATTGCACAATATCTATAAGGAAATTTTGATTCTTAAGTTAGAAAACCTAACAGTGCTTTCAATATAGAAAAGGCAATCTGATTTTAAAGACGATACTCTCTAAGAATGTCTACCCAGAAAAGAACACACTTTCACAGGATACCAAGCTGGACAGAAGCTTTGGTAGATCCAGTACACAGCATTGGTTAAAACTAGTCCAAGATGCTTAACCAAAATGTATCACCTTTCTTCATTATAAATATAGATGCCAGTCAGTGTGGTTTCTTATACTAAAAAAGTTGAGGTATTGTTCATTGGGAGCTTTCTGAATATCTCTTACAGATTATAAATAATACTCCCAATTTAATAGCCATTTGCAAGATTTTTTTTTCTTTCATGCAGATTATCTCTGGCAGCTGTTTTTTAATCTTACTTTTATTTGTGAGGCTGCTCATCTGTCGCATGTAAGCGGTGTCTTTTCCTAAGTTAAAAGCAGACAGTGAAGGTATCTGAGAAGTAGCCAGAATAAATGGTGGCCAATGCCTAGCTCTTTCCCTTTCCTCTGCCCACCCTTGCAGCTGGGAATGGGGTCTTGGGTGGCAGAGGAGAAAGAGTGCCCTTAAGTGTGATGGAGAGAAGCAGTTCACCAAATGGAAGCACAGCTTTAGAGTTACTTACAGGTTTTTGCTGCCAAAATGGCGAAGTCCCATTCTCGCTCTTTAAGCCACAGTGTACACGTAGGCATTTAGGAAAAGCCCTGATGACGATAGCACACACTGTCTGATGTTTGATGTCCTTCGCGAGGTTTCCTGAATGCGGAAACTCTCCCTGTTTTGGTTATAGCTTTTCTTCAGGTGACTTGGAACATGCCCCCCATTTGCAGGAGTGTAAAGTGCTTGGGAGTGAGATGAGTTGGGACAGTTATTTTACTGCAGACTGAGCTGGGGGGATGTGTGGTGGCGGCATACCCGCACTAGTGTGGTCAGCTATATCAAAGAGGAAAGCCGTGGGTCAGGTTCAGAGAATCGAGGGGCATGGCCCAGCTGCAGGCGTGGGGCATGAGTCAGAAACGCAGAAGGGTGAGCAGGCCTGGGAAACGGTGAGGGCGGGCAGTGGGTGGCTCAGTATGAAGACTGAGAGCATGGTGAAGGTGGAGTTCAATAACCATTCATAACACACCTACTGTGTGCCGAACACTCATAAATAAAGATAAATAATACACAGTTCTTGCCCACAGGGTAAAGTTACTGGGACAAAGAATATCAGACGACTATTTTATGTGGTACCAGCTTTGTGGTGGCAATACTATACCCAACAATTTAAAGGCACTGGGCTATTCTGGTACAGCTTTATAAAGAAAAAAATAGATGTAAAAAAATTTTATGTATTCCTCCTACTTCTTCCTTTTTCCTAAATGAAAAGAAAATCCAAGAAAAAAAAGCAATGGAAATGGAGTCCCATATGCTTCTTCTGTGATGTTAAACATGTTTCCTCTCATTTTTAGAAAACATCATGGATCTTCCTTTATAACAGACATATGGGCACTGGGCAAGGTTCCCTGAGTGTTAGAGACAAGAGTGTAAGTTCCTTATAAATTGGACTTTGCCATTTTCCCCAAGAGCTTCAGCACGAACCACACTGTGTAGGTGACAGGCTCTGGTCATATCATGCAGAATGATCCCCTCGTTGCTTCTGTGCTACTCTGTCCTTGGTGAGCCTCACCTGCACAGGGGAAACGGGACCTCTGCAGACGATGTGCTTCTGGTTTGTTGGTGCAGAGATAGGTGGGCAGTGGTTGGGGCGAAGCTTGAGAGAACTTATGAGATTTAGTGGGAAGTTCTGATTTCTAAGGATCCTGGATGTCCAGTGTTAGCGCATGTCATTTACTGTTTCAGGGGAAAAGCTGTGCCTCGATGATTAACTAAACGTCCATAGCATGCCCTTCTGATAGTTGTCTGAGTCCAGTCCTTTGAGTGCTGTTGTATAATTCCTTAAATTGTAGATAAATGATAGCGAGGAAAGGATGTTTTATCTGTAGACAGGCAAATTCTGTCCTCTCTGTGGAGGCTGTATTGACTCCCCCAGTCCTCTGAAGGCAGTTTTGTCTCCATTTGCACATTCATTTCAACATTCTTTTGACCCATATAAACTGGTTCTGTCTTGGACTTCTCCTTTGACCAGTTATAACATCTTCCAGGTTCCCTCATTATGAATAAAAAAAAACAACTTTAACCTGTGTTTATTTTATATCTGTATGAGAGTCATGATTTTCCTTTTTTTAAAAAATTACCGTTGCCCTGGCTGATGTGGCTTAGTGGATGGAGTGCCGGGCTGTGCACCAAAAGGTCACAGGTTCGATTCCCAGTCAGAGCACATGCTTGGGTTGTGGGTCAGGTCCCTAGCTGGAAATGTGCAAGAGAGGCAATGGATTAATGTTTCTCTCCCTCTCTTTCCCCTCCCTTCCCCTCTCTCTAAAAATATATAAATAAGATCTTTCAAAAAATAAAATTACCTTTAATAGTGTGTTGTTATCACTGTTGATGCTGTTGTGAGTACCGTTGCTGCTCCGAGTACTACTTCCACCATGACTGATATTTTGGGGAGAGTGTTAGTGCCCAATTCCCAGGTATCCCTGGCTTAGAGAGAGCACTGCAATGCCCCAGAAGAGCAACACTTCAGGTAGCTTGCACTGACATGCTTCACCTGGCAAAGCAAAGGCGAAATTCCAAGGCTGCACAGGCTTGGCCCCCTGCCCCTTCCCAACTTATAGGATGACCTGGAATTCGCTTCATTTGCGGTAATCCTCACCAGAAGGTAGCAGCAACAATGCAACTTAATCAATGGACCCCATTCCTTTTCCTGCCCACCCAGACAGTTGTGTAACCCTGGGTTTTAAATTCCTAATTCCTTCTTAAGGCTGCCCTTCTCTCTGTTACTCTGACTTCACTTTTTAATTCTTAATATCCACCATCCCATGTGGTTTACCCCCTAATTTCAGTGATAACTAATCATCATTCTACTGATGGTATTTCCATTGGATTTTTATGAGATAGATGGGTGGGTTCACTCTGCTTTCTCTGCACAAAGTATGGAGAGGAGGCGACACCCGTTTGGGTGCCTGCCTCTAGGGCATCTGCCAGCTCTTAGCCACGTTGCTCGCACTGAGTGACTGTGTCTTCATTGCGTTCTCCTCCCCAAGAATAGTCAGTGCCTTCAATCCTGACTGGGACTGCTGAGGTCTTCACTGGTATTTTCATATTCAGGTAATGCTAAAGAGCATTTTTGCCAACCAACTTTAAATTGAATCTGAACTATTACTTTTACTTCAGGGCAAAAAATAGCTTGGTGGTATATAGTTCTGTCCAATGTAGTTTTGGTCAGCTGCTAAAATCAAAATCACCATTTACATTGATAGAATTTTCAAGACAAATGGTTTCAGGCTCTTTTTTTTTCCCCAAGTGTGCGCTAGCTTAAATATGGGTCGATTGCTATAATTGCATCTCTGTAATCTTCATTGCTATTTATATGATAGAATCTCATTTTTTATCCCCTGATTACTTACAGTAACATACTGATAAACAGATAGCTGATTATGTAGTTTTCCTTTGACTCCTGTTTTTTAAGACATTCAGCCTATTTCTGAAGGATATCTGGTCATGTGTGGTCATAAAGAGCTCACCTCAAACAAATCGGTTCTTTAGGTCAGGGAATTTCGGTGTCACACAGGATCTCCCATACTTCTTGGGCCCAGATTTAACTAGAGTTTTAATAGGCTGATATTAATAGCAAGTTGAGTTTATTCTTCGTATCAGGATCGTAAGTTTAAAGTTTTTTGTTTCTAATTTTCCCTTTTATATACCATATTTCCCCCTTTTCATATCACATTCACAGGTGAATTAAATTTACTGTGTTGATTACTAACCTCCAAAAACATTTTTCTCATATATACATTCAAATATAGTGCTGATAGTTTCAACTGTGAACACTGCGACATGGTACCCTGCCGTGTTGGTGCTTATATTTTTTTCAGAATGGACAAAAGTATTCTCTAGTTTTTAGCTTTAAGAAATGATTTGTTTTTGTTTTTTTTAAAGGATCCCTTGACTCTTCCAGATGTCAAAGATTTTAATTCAAAGTTCAGCCCTCGTATTTGCTTTGCATCTTTGGTAGTTAAATCCTTTATTTATTGGAGCCTCAATTTCCTGACTTAGAAATGGAAATGATAAATAGTTACAGGGATGCTTTGAGGTCATATTAATCTGTGAGTGTAGTTTGCACTCAGCTATAACCAAAATTACTAGTGGAACTTCATGCAAAGTGGGTGTCACAAACCAGAGCAGGTGAGCAGTGCACTGTCAGAGCCCATGTGTGGAAGCCTTCCAAAAAGAGATGCATGGAAAGACTTTTCAGCCCCACTGGGAAACTGAAGGGTTGCTTAGAATCTCGGCCCAGGAAATAGTATTTAGACCCGACAGGAAAGGTCTGTAAGAAATTAACCAGATCTTAGATTTGACAAGAAAGCTCTGCAATACCCATCATCAGAAACCTCTATAGTTTTCCCAACTTGGAAAAAGCTACGGTAAATGTATATTTTTCACCCTATTACACTCCATTTCTGCTAAGTCTGAAATTGGCCTCTATTTTCCTGGCTTGAGTCTATACAGAAGACCACTCCAGTTCCTCATTATCATGAGGAGGAGAGGGAATCTGAACGTGGTGAGTGTTGGGGAAACGTTTGTGGAAGCCAGGGGCTCCTTTGTCAGCGCCTGTGCCTTCAAGCCCATGCAGCCTCTGGTTTCTCAGAGATGGACCAAGAAGCAAATTACAAACAAGCCTCCAACAGCCTGTGCATTGTGGTCCTGTAATGATCGCTCTGTCCTCTCCGCTTTATTTCCTGTGCCTCTCCTCACTCTAAGTTCCTGAGACAGCACACACACTGAGTCACATTATGACATACACTATTTAATTGGATAAAATATCTCATCTCTTTCAGGTCTGTCACTGGTAGAAGTGGAGATAACAAGACCCAAAAGAGTAATTTACTTTGACCATCAGAATCAGATTCTAAGTGTAAAAATTAATGAGACGTTTGCATAGCTCTAAAATGAAGCTACAGAGGAAAATGCGAAAAGGACTTTCTGCAGCCTCAACTCTGTGCTTTCTCTTTCTTGTCTCTTCTCTTTCCCTCCATCTTTCTCCTCTCCTTTTGTTCTCTTTCTCCTTGTGTGTTCTTTTTCCTTTACCCGGTCTAGTGTTTTCAGTAACATCACGGAGTTCAAACAAAGCTCTGCTCCAAGGGTAATGATTTTTTCATCAAAGACAGATAATTATTAGTGATGTTCAAGGCTGAAAATCATGGATTCACCTTTCTCTGGATCTGTTGACTTTGTTCCAAAAGGCATAACTACTTTTGTCAGTAAAGCTGGGAGGCATAAGTTCAGGACTCGCACAGAGAAGATCTGCTCAGAGAAAATCAATTTTCCAGTTGGAATTGCTCACTACAAATAAGATCCACACACTTTCAAACATTGCAGCCCAGCTCACCAGTTAAATCCAACTGCACCCATGTTCTCATGGTTTCAGGTTTGGGTTTCATATATTGGAGGAAAGAAAAAGCCAGGAGGAACGTGTCATTTCCCCATCCAGCTTGCCAGACACATCACTGTGGTGAGAATTATCGAGCCATTTGACTTCGGCAAGCAGGACGTGGGAAAGCTAAAATAACACTCTGACTTCTAGCACGCATGCTGAGTAGGCACTGGTTTGGGGGAAAGCTCTCTTGTATCCCAAGGGCCTTATTGTCAAATATAAAATGTAAGTCAAAGACCATGGGACATAAAGTTCTGTGCTGCAGCTGGGGTTTGACAAATGACTTAGCATAAGCATAAGTCAGATAACTTAGTCTCGTGGAGTACTGAACAGGTGAGAAGGTGACAGCTTTATTGCGACATGATGTACAATAACTGGGCTCAGTAATCGGTGGCTATGGATGAGACTCCTTTTAAGAAAACCTATTTTGTCAACAGTTATAACTGTGAAAAGCACAAATGAAAAGGTTATTATTCATTTTGCAAAAGGGTAATTTGCCTCAATTAAAAGAAATGCCTATGAATATCTTTAAATTATGAACTCTTTCAATGGAATTATAATCATTCCTATGTTTTAATTGGTTGTGTTTGTCTATTTTATTTTAGGAATTAATTTGTTCACAGTCTTTTAAATGTAACCCTACTGCATGAACTGTGTGTGTGTGCATGCAAAATGAGTAAGATAGAAGTGAAAATGGAAAATAAAGGTTAGACTCTCTCCCATCTCCTTAAATCCTGTTGTTCTTTTGTTTAAAGATTTTATTTATTTATTTTTTTAGAGAGGGGAAGGGAGGGAAAGAGAGAGAAACATCAATGTGTGGTTGCCTCTCACGCACCCCCCTCCCTGCACTGGGGATCTGGCCACAACCCAGACATGTCCCCCGGCTGGGAACTGAACCAGGAGTCCCTCGTTTCTTGGGCTGGCACTCAGTCAACTGAGCCACGCCAGCCAGGCCTAAACCCTGTTATTCTTAACTGCAACCGTTTTATCCCCATTTGCCCTTGTGATTTGTCCTGCCCTACACTGTGACATTGATAACAGCATTCATTCGGAAGAAAGAGCAATTTGAATTGTGAGGTAGACTTCCAAAGCTGTTTAGTTATGAGAAGGATTTGAGTTTTCAGAGTAGAATGGAAGCTTGCTTGACTAGGTTAAGATGTGTTAGGTTTGAAGGGATCTACAGAAACAATCTTCTCTTGTATTGAAATATTTGCTTCTGAGCAGAGGATCTTCACTGTAGGAGTATTTTTGACATGGTGCCCTTTTTGTGCGTGTTCAATAAATGGCCCTTACTATTCACAGCAACGTGGATGAAGCTGAGTGAAGGAAGTAGGCTCATGTAAAGAGAAGATGTGCTTTAGGATGGATTATTATCAATGAAGGCACACCCAGTACCTATTTCTTCAACTTGCAGGTTCATGTGGTAACAGAGAGAGAACAGTGTTGGTGGATAATGGGAAAAGGCCCTGCTGATAAACTGAATCATGAGCTTTAAGTTATCAGCAACATCCTGCTGCACAGGAATAGGGGTCAAGGAATAGACCAGACTTGAAGATGGACGGTAGAGAGAAGGAGTACAGGAGAGTTAACTCCCCATACATCCAGGTTACTGCTTACTCTTAGTGAACTTGACAGAATGAGGGTACTGCCAAGGGAGATAGACAGCCTGGAGGGGAAATTTAGGGAAGACATTTGCAATATTCTAACATCATTTAAACTATAGGAAAAAAGCCCCTCCTAGGGACATTTGATCCTTGTCTCATCCTTACAACATTTTGTTTTATAGAATAGTCCCCTCCACTTTGCTCAGGGTAGTGTAGTTTCACATGATGGGACTTTGGGCTATTTCCCCTGGGAATTTATTACAAAGCCTAAAGATATTTCTGCGTTACAGTTGTGTTAAAAAGGCACATTTTGAGGCCTGGATTTATTTATTGTAGAGCATTGCAAGCATTTATACTGCTATATGAGTGCTAAATATTAATGTGTTTTTTCCTACTCCACTGATACCCAGGTATCACACAAGTGTATAATTCTGGGAAAACAGTCAAAAGCTCTCTAGGAGTTGCCCTACTTTACTCTTAAAAGGCTGCCCTCTTGCAGAGAATCCTAAAATTAAAAAAGAAAAATTAAAATGGTTACCCACTTTTCAACAAAGCGGCTCCTTAGAAATGAGTTTCTCTCTAGAAGTAGACAGATTTTTCTTGGATACTGAGCTGTCCAGCTGAGGGATTGACATTAATTCTCAACCTCTAGCTCTAAGCTATACTAAGCAGCCTTCCCTTAGCCAGTGGTAAGCAGAGATTATACATTTTTCATCCACCACCCTCCTTTGTTTGATTTTGGGCATATGTAGATATATATCTTTCCCCTTGTTAATGTGGGTATCCTGTGACTCTTGTTTTATAGACTAAAGGTGCTTTACAGTGTTGACATGTAAGATAGAGATTCGCTTCTGCTTTTCTCATTACTTCTTTTGATGACTTAATTGGTCATGATTCGGGAAATTCGCCAGGCATGGAAAGAGATGGCAGGTTGATGGCTTCCCATATTCTTCTACAATATGGGGAGAGGAAAGAAGGATGAGTCTGGTGAAATGGCCTTACTCTAACAGTGTCAGTATATTTCTGTTTTTATCACTTTTTTTGTTGAAGTTGGCCCTGAAGGAATTGACCTTGGACAAAATCAGAAAAAATAAAAATAAAAAGCGTTATAGAGCATAAGTAGGCGAGTGATTTTGTAATAATCGCCACCATCTTGCAAAGGTTATTTAAAGTTCAATTTTAAGAAGTATATAGCACATGCGGAGAACAAAGATTTTTGTTTTGTTTTTAAGAAAAAGCTGTAGGGCATTAGAGGAGTAGCTGGCATTGGATTAGCCCTTCTGTGGATAATAATTACAAACTCCGAAGAAAATATAACACTGCTTGGAGACATTGGGGAGGAATCAACAACAGGCAGAGTCTAAAGGGGGTTTAACTCATGAAAGAAAGGAACGGAAGGGGTGAGGCCCAGGTTTATACAGTTTCCCCTGAGGGTACCTCCCATCCATGTCGCACAGTGGTTGGACCTCAGAGGGCTGCTCATTTAAGCTGTCAGTGGATGGCATGTGAGGTGTACAAAGAAGCTAGCGATTTTGGAGATATCTCAGAAATGAAGAAGCCACAGAGGTGGGAGAATTGAAATCTGTATCTAATACCTGCTGATCCCTGAATTCTAAGGAAGCAGCAGACAGAAACAGCTTTCAGACTAAAAGGACTCAGAAGGGTTTTAGTTGCTTCTTGCTGCAAAGGAAACAGTTTAGAGTTTGAATGCTGCTGAGCCACGAGAGGCTTAGTAAATACCATGATCCTTCCATTAAAACACAGAAGGGACATACTGTTGGAAGAAAGACCATGTACCAGAGCTAAGGAATTTTCCAGACACCTAGGTGTAGATCCAAACTGTCTCACCCCGATACACTATAAAGCTAAGGCTCCACGAGAGCCAGGTGGTCAGACAGTAAGTTACTTTTTAGTGAATTGATTGGGGTGAGATAGGTTAACAAAATTATATAGGCTTCACTTATACTATTCTACAGTACATCATGTGTACATTGCATTGTGTGTTCACATCCCAAGTGAGCCAGTCAGAGGAAGACAAGTATTGGACCGTATGATTTCACTTCTATGCATACTCTAGTGAACAAAGTTAATGAACAAAATAGAAACTGACTGATAGATACAGAGAACACACAATGATTTTTTAACAGCCTAGTAGGAGAAAAAAAATCTACATAAGATGATCACAAAATTCCATTCTCTGCAACATATCTACAATGGTCAATGAGCAATAAAAGATTTCTAGAAATACAAAGAAAGTGGAAAATGTCACCTAGGGTCACTGGAAAAAGTGGTCAAGAGAAAGCAACCTGAGGATGACCCAGATGTTAGAGTTACTAACAGAGACTTTAAAGTACCAATGTACCAAGTACCATTACCAATATGTTCAAGCATTTAAAGCAAAAAAAGATTAGCTGGGGTGGGGGAAGAGTGATGGGGAGAAAATTCAAACTGTAATTGAACAACAATAAAGTAATTAAAAAAAAAAAAAGCAAAAAAAGGTTACACTGAGAGAATAGGTAGAGATCTCAGAAGAGAAATGGCAACTACCAAAAAAAGAGGCAAATGGAAACTCCAGAAGTGAAAAATACTACATGAAATGAAAATATTTATTGGATGAGGAGATTGGGCAGAGTATAAAGAAGGATCAATACACTTGAAGATAGGTCAATAAAAATTACCCAGAAAAAAGAGGGAAAAAATCTCCCCTTTCATAAAATAAAATAAAATAAAATAAAATAAAATAAAATAAAATATAGTGACCTGTGAGAAAATATCAAGGAATTTAAAATCCGTGTACCTAGAAAACCACAGAGAGGAGAGAGAGCTGAGATAAAAAAAATTCTGTTTACCTATCCTAAAAATTCCAAAATTTTATTTAAAATATTAAATATCTAAGAAGCTCAGCAAACCCAAAGTAGGATAGATAACAAAGAAAACCATACTTTGCCATATTACAGTCAAGCTGCTAAAAAATAACCACACACAAAAAACACTGTTTCAAAATTGACTTCAGACAATGCTGTTCCCTAATACAGAGTTGACTCTTAAAAAAAAAAAAAAAAAACTTAATTTTTTCATCATAATCACCAGTAACATATAAGGTTATAGAAGGAACGTGCCAGATCTATGAACAAATGGACCCCTGTTTGGGTTCTTGCTCTGATGCTCCGTGATTGAACCCTTGGGGAAGGGGGCTCACTATTCCCATTTCACCATGTGTAAGGTTGCCAGTAAGCACAGGTGCCCCCTAGGGCTGCTGTGAAGCTTCAGTGAGATGAAGGATGGACAGGCTTCACTACTGCCACATGAGAGGCATTATGCTCACTTCCTCTCTTCTTCCCTTTCTTCTTCCCGGGCAGTTAGAGTGCCTTTGAATAGAAATGATTATGGTTACTCTGTGATATGAGACATAAAGTGTATTCTATGAGAGAGAAAAATCTACTTTCTAATTCTAAGTCAGAGGCCACTGGTAATTTTAACTTGATTCTTAAAATATCCCATATATTGTCTCCAACTGTCTTTGAAGGACATGCCTGCAAAACACAGAACTCTGAAAATTTGCTCCTCTGTATTTTTAAGCAAGTTAATGAGGAGATAATTCATGTTTGCTGATGTTTTCATTGTATTTGTGTGTCTGTGAGGTTTCGGGATGAACGCGTCTTTGAAATATGTTTGTGAGTGTGTGGCTGTAGAGAGAAAATTCGCTGCCATGTCTTTTAGTACTGCATGAACAATGGTGAGAATGGTGATTCTTACAATTAGGGATGGTGATCATTATTTCTGCAAAACTTAATTGGTTTAGCTGTGCTGAGAGCCTTCTGGGGGAATTTGAAAAATACGTGAGACATTGGTGAGGCCATTTACATGTTAGCAAATACGCGTGTGTCACTGGAAATATTTCTCAATTGGTTAAAGAGATAAACTAATAACTCTTCTCTATTAATTACCCTTCTATCCTCTTTGAATCCCACCTTTTGATTATGGAATAATACTTCAGTGGGGCTTTTTTCCCATTGAAAGAAGTTTTATGATTCTCATTTATATTTGATTAAAATGTATCAGCCTGTTTAAACATTTGGTGCCTTATTACACCCCAGTCCCTGTGTTTGTTAAAGTGCATTGGTAATTTCCATTAACCCAGAAAGTAGTAAAAGTCGTTTGCTCTTGCCTTTAAAATTTCTTAACTTGTCTTTTAAAAGAACATGTTTTGTCAGCTTTCCTATTATCACCCTGCTCCTGAATACCAAGTTGGATATGACCTCATAGGTTGCTAATGGGTCCTTGGACATCTTAGAGGTAACAGAGTGATGCCATTGGTTCCGTGCTGGAAAATGCCTCGCAATCACTGTCGTTTAGGTGATCAGGCTTCTGTTTTGCTATTGCGGCTCTTTCGTATTGAGTTCGTCAGTGTGCGGTTTCATGGTAAAGTCCAACTCAAAGATGGCAATGCGCGGTCAGAACTTTAGTAGATATTTGTCGGTGATGACGCCTCGTAATGCCTATTCATATGGGCCCAATCTGGTTTCAGAGACCAAGGGCAGTGTTGCTCATGGGAGCTCTGGAAGTGACAGGGGGCAGGTAAATCCTCGGGAGGCAGAAAACACTTTTTACTTAAATGCCATTTAATTACATTGCAGAAAGAAAAGTGCTGTGTGGGGTGGCGCCCCCGTTGTCTTACAGAAAGAGAAGAACCATTGTCTCTGATTTTGGAATTCTAGACATTGGATTGTCCACTGCCTGTAACATAGATGATATAAGAAGATAGTATCAGAATGCAGCTGCATACATGATGATTCTAAGTTGGTGAGGTCATAGACGGCATGTTGCTGCCAAAGTGAATATTTAAACGTTAGCACTAGTTTGAATGTCCTTTTTTAGCAGCTTTAGTATTGCATTCATCAGACCACTAGTTGAAATACCCCAGGCCTGGAAGGTTAGAGACATGCAATGTAAGATGGATATAATAAAGTCTCTGACATCAGAGAGCCTTCTGGCTAATCAAATGTTTTTTATTTGGTTATTTCCTATTCTTTTTCTTTAAATATTTTATTTATTTATTTTTAAAGAGAAGGGAAGGGAGAGAGAAGGAGAGGGAGAGAAACATCAATGTGTGGTTGCCTCTCACACACCCCCAACTGGGGACCTAGCTACAACCCAGGCATGCGCCCTGAGCGGGGATCGACCTAATGACCCTTTGATTCACAGGCCAGCATTCAATCCACTGAGCCACACCAGCTAGGAGTGGTTATTTCCTATTCTTTAAAAATGTAACAATGGGGAGAAAAACAATGGATGACTTTTTACCAAACTCTGATATTTTAATAATATTCAAATGTAATTCTAGTAAGCTAGGATTAGCAAGCCAGACCTGTGTCTTTTCTAGAATGTTGAATTGTGCTGGTTGTAGCTTTTACCTGTGATACTGATCCCTTTAAGGAACCGAGAGCAAAACCAAACCCATAAAGAAAGAAAAGGCGAAAGAGAGCATGTCTTACCAACTGAGTATTTGAAGAAGTTCTTTTTCTTCACTGTTGAGTTCAGACCGGTTTCTGAAGATGATCATAGTTTGATGAAAGAGAAGAATGCCCCTAAAGTCTAGTTTACTCACCGTTGAAACGGGCACAGATCTCGGTTACATTGCCGCCTTTTGTGCCCAGACATGGCCTGTGACACTGCAAGCCGAGCTGTCCTGGCTAATGCATACACAGTATGTTGAGAAAGCGTGGTCCTTACCTTGGCAGGCAGAAGCACAATGTCTAATTTTGTTAGTAATTTCTTTGTATCAAAATTAATTTAGTTCTAGTTATGCGTATATCCCCCAAATATATATGTGTGTGTCAGTCAGCACAGGGAGAACCAGAGGCATTAAGTTGTGGACGGGCCTAAGATTGTATTTTCTCTGATCAGATTTCAGTAATGGCCTCTCTTGTGATTAAAGAATGCCATTGAACCTCTCACACACAATTTAATCCAAGAGTATATTGTAACTCTCTTAATTATCCCTGACCACTTCCGGATATCAAAACCCTTATATAAATAATTACCATGTTTTGGTTAACATATTGATGTCCAATTCTTGGTGGCCTGGGATTTGGAACTCTACAAAAATAATGGAAGCCAATAAGTTCCAATGGGTCTTCCTTCAGAAACTCAGGAACCGTCCGTGAATGTTCGGTGCTTATCACATTTTCTGAGCTTCTTCCAGGAGATCCATGAGAGTTTCAAACCTTAGTGGACACAGAAGAATCAAGTAGTTGGGAGCACATTTACAGGAAAGGAGGTGACAGGAAGAACAAAGAACCAAACATGTAGTCTCTTAAATGTCCCCTGGGACTGTGATCAGGAGCCCTGGCCTACCTGTCGTCTCTTTGGATAACTAGTTATTTTTCTTTATGCCTGAGTCTAAACTTGGAGACGGGGAAAGGATTCTCAAAGATAAAAAGTCAGTTAGTCTTTTGAATCCTCTGAGATTACAAGTTCCCAAAAGAAGCGATCACATTGTCTGCCTCTGTCCTCTGTTTTGAAAAAAAAAAAAAGCACCTTGGTTATATGAGAAAGATCATCTGCACTTCTGTAACTCAAGTTCTTCACCCAGAGTTAAGTAAATGAGCTTCAGAAGATCGCCCCCGAATTTTGTGTAGAGTCATTGTTTATGAGAAGCGGGGTATGTGGTGTCCCTAGCTGTCATCAGACACTCAGAGAAGTTTATAACCTTCTTAAAAACCCAGACACGAGTTCAGCAATCACAGTCTCACTGGGTTTCAGGTTTAGTTATCCTCCCAAATAAAGCATTTGGACAGACTCTTGGCCGCATGCAATTATAGTAAGTGCATCCTTACAAACGGGCTGAGATTCCTTTAGCTTCCAGTATTTGGTGTATTTCAGCAACATTTGCCTCCCATTTTATTGTTTTTGGCGGGTGGGGGAAGTGAAGAGTCCTCAGGCTCTTGTATACCGACAACATAAACATGTTTTATGTCAGTGGAATTCTCGACAGTCTCTCTCTTCTGAACTGTGGTCTTTGATGGGCTCACATCCCTTGGAACTTGGGAAGGAACTACCTGCGATGCTCCACCCTGATTTTTTCCCCCATAAATAAATGAAGCCTGTAGTTCAGAGTTCAAGGAATCACACTGCAATGAAATAAATTAAAGCTCTTAGGGGAATGAGTGTTGAAGAAGAATGAAGAATTTATCCATTAATAGCTGTAATTCTGCATCTTGAATTATTGACAGCACGTAGCATTGTAACCTTACAAATTAAAATCTGTAAACAGTTTAGAAAATATGACCTTTGCATTACAATTGGCCTGACACAGCATCCCGCTTATTATAAAAAGCTGCCACCAGCGTATTGTCCTATAGGTTGCAGAGAAGAGGGGATGCACACAACTGGAGAATTGGATGCGTTTTAGAGCTCAGCAAGGCCACTTACAGGCAGAAGTGATGGATGGCGAGTGGCAGCAAATTTCTCAGCCAGGATGAAAGTATTAGAAGTTTGCTTGTCATTGATTTGCAGTCACCAAATGGGGGGGGGGGAAACAACCAATTAGCCAAAGTTGGTTGACTTAGCACTTTTTCTCATCCACTTTTGAAACAAGCAGAAACTTAGAATTTATAAGTAGGATAAAGTAACTCCAGGGTACATTTGCCAGTCTTTCTACCTACAATATTTCTCCAGGACAGAGTGCAACCAAAAGTCAACGTACTTGGATTTGAGATGTGGCCTGGTTTGGGTTCTCTGTCACAGATGGTAAAATAAATGTTTATATTCCTTTATGTGGCTTGGGCAAAAATGGTGAGTCACAGACACACGGTCATCGTATGTCTGCTTCACTGTGCCGCAGTTGGGCAGAGCGCATGGAAGTTCTTTAACACACTGGCCCATCGTCCTATCTGATTTTTTCCTTTCTCTTCTTGGTTCTGGGTGCACCTTTGTTAGGTTTTCAAACACCCCCATTGCTTTTGTAGTGAAATACACTCAGAGTGTTGGAAATAGCCCTGGACCATGAGAAGTAAGTTCTGTTATTGAGGACAGTGTGGACCTTGGTGATCCGTGTCATTTCTGGGCTTCAAATTCCCATAATGATAATAATCACAGTGTCTCACCTCTGAGGAATTATATGTCAGTGCTTTGCTTATAATATTTCAGTTAAACGTCATCATAATCTCATAAGGTTGGAGCTCACCTTATTCCACACCTACACGAGGAAACTGAAACCTACAAAGTGAAGTCACCTCCCATAAGAAGGTGGCAGAGCCAGGCTGGCAGCCTGGTCATCTGACTTCGGAGCCCAGACCTTGAAACCAGGGCTCACAGACTCCAGGGCCTGCTCGGGCCACTCGAGCCATGCCAGTGACGGACGGCATGGGGCTCTCTCCAGTGGATGCAGAGCCTGTACCCTGTGAGCAGGAGCTACTGATCTATCCAGCTGATTTTGCTGTGTGGGAATATAAGCCTCGTATTGCTAGATCTTCTAATTTTTTTTTTTTTTTCAAGAGAAGTGAGAATTCCAACTTCAGATTTCAGCTCCTGAATTTTAAATGCTGGCAATGGATCCACTTTGTATGTTGAAGGACAATATTGTGTTCTTCAGGCAAAACATGATTTAGGACCCTTGTGGTTTGACAGTCATCTGCTGGATGATCTACGATTTAAACACCATCCACCCTGCTACATTATAAAAAGGCAAGTTTGGACTAGATGATCTCTGTTCCCTCAGCACCATAATTCTCTACAATTCCTTGATTATCTCAGGTTTCTGGTTTCCATATATGCGTCTTTGCAAATGCTTTCTTTCAGACTTTTTAGAATTGTCCCCAGATATTTAACCAAAACAGACCCTGTCCCATTGACTGTGCCTCTATTGTCATAGTTCTCTTTTCCAAAACCTTCAAATGTTACCTTCGATTCTTCCTCATTTTCCCTACAGCATCCAATCAGCCTCCTCTTTACCCTGTAATCCGTTTTCCTTTTTTCCCAATTTCTACCCCACCGCACTGGTACAAGCCTCCGGAGTTTTACAACAGTACATGTAAATAGATTCTTAAATGTCTTCTTAAAGTTTAGCTGATTATAGTTCTAATCCAGGAGCTTGCACACTGCAACTTGAGGGTCAAAGAGGGCTCTGCTTGTTTTTGCGAATATAGGTTTTACGGAACACAGCTACACCCATTAGTAGACATAGTGTCTGCAGCTGCTTTCGTGATACAGCTGTGGAATTGAGTAGCTGTGACAAGCATTTTGTGGTCCACAAGCCTAAAATATTTACTCACTTGTCCTTTAAGAAAAGGTTTGATGCTATCTGCTAATTACTTTTTACATAGCTGGTGGATTTTACTTTGTATTTCCAGTACTGTGGGATCAGTTCTGTGCTCAAACCCTAACTGCTCACCATGCACACTGACTTCTAGAGATTGCTCAGCCTGGCACCAGGTACCATCCAAAAAATGACCCAAGTCTATCTCTCCAGCTCTATATGTTTAACATCACTGTGATCTCTGACCAGGCTAGCCTAACTGATGAGCCACAAGCATACTGTTACTGAACAGACTTGGGGGAGGGGCCAAATGATATACTATTACCGAATGGACCCACCCTTGTGCTCCCGGGGTGGGGGGGGGGTCTCCCCGCTTCCCCAGTACTAGGTTCGCCTTTCCTGCCACCAGGAAAAGACATCTCTCAATGCCAGAGATTGGTGAAAAGGAAAGGGATTATTTATTTAACAAGTTATACAGACTTAGAGTAATGATTTAATGTCCTCATTAAAAATACTAAACTCCTTTAGAACACCCACAAATGCAAAGTCCTTCCTTCTCCCCTTTGCCCAGTCTGGGGACCATAATTAATGAAAAGAAGTAGAAGTTTGTGGTTCAGGCAGCCCCTCGGTTCTGGCACCATCAGCTGTGTGGCCGCTGCGATCCCCAGTTAATCCAAAACCATGTGGCACTTTCTCATGGCCCACCAGCAAGAGTCCTTTCACCCCTTTTCTTCCCGCAGCATCTCTCCTGCATTCTTCCAAACTGCCAAGAGAGAGCTCTGCATTGCTGCTACATCTTGCCTTCCAGCTTCCTAAGCTGCATGGCAAAGGGAGACTCAAAGCCGCATGGTGCTTCTCGTCATGGCTGCTGCGCCTGGGTTTCCTCTGCTGCCCCATTTCCAACTCCTCCCACAATTGGCCACACCTGCCAGCATTCCCGTTTTCTTCCAGCTTTCTGGGCTGCCATAGTAAGTCCGGTCAGGCGTGGCCCCATGGCATGGCGCCAATCATCTCCAAGCTCTCATGCAGGCAGGCACTGTAACCAGGGGGAGTTGCCTCCCAGTTACATCAGGGGTTGAAGTCACTCCCATCCTCCTGGCTTAAAGCAGAGCCACAGCTATTTAACATATCTATGAAACCAGTTAAAGGTTATAGATGTGTTAAATGCCCATTCTAGAGGTTATCTGAAAAACTGTTGCTATTCAAAACAACTCTCAATGGCCCTGCTCCTTGTGTCCCATCCCCCAGCTCAGACTTGTGGGGGTGAGGCCATCCTATATATATTTTTTTCTAATATTTCCTGGACACCCTGAGTTCTGGACCCCATTACAAATCCCCATTTGGACACCGGCCCCCTTGGCTGCACCCTGTTACAATACCATGCTCACCCTAACTCTGAACTTTTGAAAATGCTCTAGCACTATTCTGCCGTATAATTTACAGTCCATTATTCTTTGAGGTATGATATTTAATGGGTATTTATGATCCTAATAAAGCTAATTATTATTGAGAACCTACTATGTATTGAGGATGGCAGTAGACTTGCACGTATAAATACTTTCATTCGTCCCATACAAACTTAAATTTTTAAACCTATACTAGAGGATCTTTCATGCCATGCTTGAAAGAAACCACATAAAAATAATTCAACAACTAAATTACAATATACTGAAGAAGACAGATGAACAAGTAATAAAATCATGTGCTTAGGCTGTAATGGAAACATAAAATAGTAAAGAAGCAAAGATGAAGCAACAAACTCTGCCCAGAGAGGTTGGGATGGCTTCATGGAGGAGGTGACATTGGAGCTGGGTACTGGAAATTGAGAAAGGCCCAGAGGCCTGAAAATTCATGTGGTTCAAAGAACAGCAGGGAAGCCAGGACTACAAGATTGCAAGAAGTGGCAACAGTTAAAACTGGAAAGGAGATAAGTGCTATGTAGAATGACCTTGGATGTCTTGAGGAACAGGGAGTTAATCCTATCATGGCAAAGGGAACTTGAGTGTTTCTGAACAAATGAGTGACAATCAGATTCTACCCAGACTGTGAATTCCTGGGTGGCAGAAATTACATTGTGTGTTTCTCTTTGTTTCCCAAAGGGTCTACCAGCTCTGTCTCAAGCATGGTGAGCATTCAATAGAGAGTTGTTCATTGATTAATTTCTTCCTGAGGGTGAAACATTTCTGGCTGGCTGGTAGCCAACAGCATGTTGAGTTTTCTCTGAGCTTGATAAAATGCTGATACCAAGATAGTTAATTTTTTTAAGGCAGCAAATATTGTTAAGGTGATAAGCATCAAATTCATGACATTTCTCAGTGCCTGTCACCTTCACTCAAGTAGTCAGAAGTGTTGTTTTCAGCTTTTAGCAAATTTTGGCAAAGTTGAAACTCTCTAACAGAGGCTGAAAGTTCCTTCTTGCTTAAACCACTTAATAAAGTAGGGCTGGGAAATACTGGTTCTCTACGCTCCTTGAGGACGCCATGCTCTTATTTCTTATTATTTAAGCCAGAGGGAAAGGAGATAATTCGGGAACCTTTGATGCAGTTGATAAAATGGAAAGGTTTTGCTCTTCCTTCAGAAGTGTAGACACCAAGCACTCAGCCTTCTGTGCTGGAAGTGACAGGGATCATCAGCCTGCACTAATTGTCACCCGTTGCCAGGAGTCATGGAGGGCTGTAGGCATCACAGCTTTGAGTGTCAGACTTCAGGTTATGTGTGTGACATGGGCTTCTAAGAAAGAAGAAGAGACACTTCAAAATTTGAAATCTGAGACACTTTAGGCCTGTGGGAACTGCTTTGTTTTTCCCCCCAATGAAAAGCAGGATCATGGTTTCATTCTGAGAATCTCTCCGAGCAGGGCAATAGAGCAATAACACATTCGATTTGACTCTGAGGAGAGTCCCAGGGTCATTCTGTCTTTTGACCTGAAACATTTCACTGTGGTTCTGATGCAGATAGAATTGGTAATTAGCAAGGCCGGGGATGAACCGCATCAACAAGCCTTGCCTTGCAGGCAGAAACTAGTTTGGGTTTCTGGTCTCTGGGGCCAATTTATCTAAGAGGCACAGTGTTTAGGGCCCACAAAGGTCATCCTTCCTCTCTGCTGGTTTTCTTTTACACCTCTTCTCCCATCTTCCCTCCCTCATTTTCTTCTCCACCCTCACTGAGTTGTACCACATCAGCACACTCCCTCTCCACCCAAAATCACCTTGGCGACATACTTGCATTCTTCTGTGCCCACACAGGCTTCCCTGGTGAATGTTCTTCCTTTCTTTCTAGCCCTTTGGCTAAATTAAGGTCTGGGTGCAATGACACTGCCTCTGACATCTTTCCAGATTCCTGTCCTCCTACTAGGCAAGTCCTGGAAGCATTTTGTATGCACCACAATTATAACACTCATCACATTGTGTAGTGATCGACTCAAGGGCATAGAACTCCGTATTCTGTTTCTGTCGGGGTATCCTGGACACTTAGGCTTTGTGCTTGGCCAATAATCATTGCAATACTATAATAATAATAATAATAATAATAATAATAGTTATGACATAATAATGTTATACTAGGCTAATCATAATATCTGATACATTAGCACAAGTAGGTGCTCATTTAAACCTGGCGAATAAAGGGAACGGCCTCAACACTGAATCTTACTAAAATCTAGCCTCCTCCAGCTCCCATGAAAATCCTGTTATGCAAGGACATCACCTTTATCTTTATTTTGCCTGCCTCCCTGCCAGGCGCTGCCATTCAATACTTCTACCAAGTGGTATCTTTTCCTCAAGACAGAATGCTAAACAATGATTTATTGCTTGGGTATGCATTGCTTTCATGGAAGTGATTTGTTTAAAACAACAGTAAAGGTCTAAATAAATTATTTAGTCCATGCTAATTCTTCACTTTTATGTGCTTTAGTAAGCATCAAAATAAGCAGCCGGTGGGACCTTTTTTCCCTCACATTAATCTTGGACAATTTAAGGAAAAAAATAGGAGGAAATCTAAAGAAGAGGTTCCATTTTCAAGAAAATAGATGTCTTTTTTCCTTCCGTCTCCAGCAGCAGCCAGAAGGAGAGTTCTGGCCCACGCATTCCCCTTCCTCCACTCACTCTGTGTCACTTACAGAAGCCCCCTGACTGGGCTCAGGGACCCCCACACACTCCTGTCCAACCTTGGGAATAGTGCAGCTCCTTTTCTCTGCAGAGAGAGATTCGTGATGCCCGATCCCTGTCACAAGGCCAGGAATTCGGTTCTTTCCTGGGAGATTTGTATTTCATAGGGTTTATAGGATGTTGGGTTTCTAAATTTCACTGGTGTCTTGATTTAGGATTAAAGGATTAAAAAGTGAGAGAAGCAGCAGTGACATACTTATCCATTTCCTAACTGATTTCTCATGTGAAATAGAGATAGCATTCTTTTCTAGCCTTTATCCTTCTTTAACTGAAGCCTCATTTCCTGTGTTTGAGTTAGGAACATTTGAGTGAACATTCCGTTTATGAGTCCTTCATTAGCAGACAGATGATGGCCTTGTAGATTCTTGGGAAGTTTCTCTCCTCTGCTCTGAAATTGACCCCTCTGTGTTTATACCTGCTGGTGGGCAAGGGGGGGTGGGGTGGATGGGGGACGGGACATGGCTCTGTCACCTGGAATCCACAGAGGTCTTAGTGAGTGAGATGTAAACATGACCCCTCAGCTCAGGATGGTGGGAGAGGTAACTCAGCCCACCCTTCAAGGCCTCAGCTCCAGGTCAGAAGCCGAGAAGATCTAGGCTTAAATACGTGTGACCTGCACCCCAGCCCGTCTCATCCTTTATGAAAATAACACAACCCATCTTCACTAAGATGATGAAGTGAATTAAATGGAGTACTGTAAAGCACCTGGCTTACTGTAAGAACTTGAAAAGGTCCCATTTACATGTAGCAAGAGCTTGCTCCTTTCTCCTTGTTCCTACGACACTTAGTTTCTAAAGCATTAGGTTGTAACCTGTCAGCTCAATGAGTCTCTCCCCACCTAATGTGTAATGAGGGCCACATTCATTTCCTCTTTTTGCATCCTTAGTAGCACTTAGAACAACAAATATACAAGGTCTATCCAGAAAGTATCCCACCATTTACTATGAAAAATACAGATATTTATTGAAGAAGAGACAAGAAACAGTGTACATAGGACAGTGACATCTCAGTTCCCTTCAAAGTAGGCACCTTGGAATCTGACACAGTTTTCCCAATTGCCATCAGCTGCCCCATCATATTTTCCTGAATCTCGTCCACAGTCTGAAATCTCTTTTCTTTCAAAGGTAATTTTAGTTTTGAGAAAAATCAGAAGTCACAGGGCATCAAATGTGGGCTGTAGTGGGGCTGAGTCACCTGGGTGATTTGATGTTTCACCAAAAAAACTCTGCATGAGACATGATGCATGAGTGGGTGTGTTGTCGTGATGAAGCTGCCCATTACCAGTTGCCCATAGCTGCGGCCTTCTGAATCATCCGAATAGTTTCTGCTGAGGAATGTTAAAAACTTGACACAAAATTTGATGCAGATTCATTGCTCTACTTGCTCAGCCATTTTGAATGAGACAGCCACACAGTGCACATGCTCAGTCAAAGGTGTCAACCACCCCCACTGACTAGTACAGTGGAGCTGTCATTGTTCACACATGATCAATCCAGTCCATTCTCCTTGGCTGCCAGGTTACATCAATGTCACTCAAATAGTTCTCATTATATTCACAATGGAGGAACTTTTTTCCAGACAGATCTCGTACACTGTGGTCAGTTGGATAGATGGTAGGTAGATAGACAGAATGGGACAGATAGACCCTAGCATCAGACTGACTGAAAGCAAGAAGTGTAATCTTTGAAACTCTTTGAAGCTCTTATCTTTCCCTTTCCAAAAAGGCCATGTACCATGGTGGTTAAGTACCTGAGCTCTGAATTCTGTTTATTTCGATCCAAATGGCAGCCTTTCTACTTAAGCACTAACTTATGTTGGGCAAATTCCTTAAACTGTCTAATCTGCCATCTGAAAAATCGTGGAAAAAAAAAAAAAGAAAGGAAAAGAAGGGAAGGAGGGAGGGAAGGAAGGACATGAGTATTGGTTTTATAGGGTAGTTAAGAATGTATATAGATCTGGTTATTCAAAATATTTAGCAGATGACACAATTTTAAAAGTGCTCAATGAAGTAAATTGGTGATAGCAATCCAGTTAGAAAAAGGGAATTCTAGTTTTATCAATCCCATTTAATAGGAAAAGGGGAAAAAAATCAAACAAATTGACTAAGGTCACACAAGGAATTAAAATTGGTCTATATCCCGAACCAGCTTTAACTTGTAGCTTTAGGCTCCCCTCTGCTTCCCATACGGCCTCTCTTTGAGTTTGGCTCCATTGTACAGTGGAAGTGATTTGGAAGGTCTCATAAAAAAATAGGTGAATGTCCAGAATTTCAGGCTTTGATTTCAGATCTGCTCCCTGATATACTTGCATTTTTCCCAGGCTGTCCATTTCTAGATAGAAGAAGCTCACAGAGTGGGAAGTGGATCTCTGCAGGGTCCTGGCCATCCTCCAGGGGTCTCACAGAACTGTGCATGAAAGCTAAAACTCTTGAATGAAAGGACAGAAAAATCAATAAACATTTGGATTGGACTGTAGACATGTTTTACATCTACTCAGCCCTCCCCCAAAGAGATACATGGCATTAAATTATCTGTAGCATTTAATCCTTTAATGAACCTAAACTTTCAAGAAGAGATTCAAAGGGTTTGGCATATCATTCTTACTGTTGGAATTTGATGAAACGGCAATACTCTTGTGTTGATCAGACTATTGTGGTCCCGCTCTACTGTAGAGAGGCTTGCTACAATAATTGCTCATGTAACTAGAACATGTTATTTGTGCTTGGCAAAACCCATCACCAATATACCTAGACTGAGTCAGACCATCAACAGATATCAACATTCCTTAGGTCGGCAGGAGAACATTTTGTCTAAGTTTACGTGGAGTTTCGAGAGTAAAGGGGGCATTGATGTGACATTGATTTGAATGTGAGTGCAGGAGCCATATCATTCTTGACCTCGTTGCTCACATTATAAAATTTAAACTTTATTTTGAGATCAATATGAAGCCACAGAAATGTTTTTATAAAGAGTGAGAATAGAGGACACAGTTGCTATTTAGAAAAAGATTATAGGGGTAGCAGTGTAGAGGATGAGTTGAGGGGAAATAAGATGAGATGCTGACCCTTGTTCAGAGGCATTGCGTTCTTCTAGGCAAGAACTGGTGTGGGCCAGACCCAGTGGAGGTGGGGTTAGGTGGGAGAGGTATACAGGACTCAGTAACTGATTAGATTTTGGGGGAAATGAATGAGATAGGGTCAAGGAAGACTCAGAGCTCTAGCTTAAGGAATAGAAATAGCATTCACTAAGCATGACAACACTAAAGATGGCGTAGTGGAAGTATTCAGCATTGAGTGGTGTCTTTATGGGAAGAAACCTGCAAATATGTAGTGTAACTGTGGAGCAAACTGAAGCCCAAAGAGGTACACTGGCTTCTTCGGTGTCAGGGCAGGTGAGCAGCATAGCTCAGGCTGAAGTCCATATCTCCTGACTCATAGCCCAGGTGTGCAGACATGGATAGTTCCTTTGAAAAGGTTTAATAAGCATCTAATGTGGAATCCCACTCAAAGACAGATTTCCAGTGAAGCTAATGAAGCTTAAGATTCAAAGCCTTTGTAAACGTGGGTTCCTGTGACTTCTGGGAATGTGGGGGAGTGATTGATTGGTCCTGGGGGAGAGAGGAAGCCAGGTTGAAATCAGAAAGTGTTTCTGTTTCCTCACTCCTTCCAAATTGCCTGAAGGTATCTCCAAAAAAAAAAGGTATACATATTTTTATAGCACTGGTAATTTATTGTGATCTGTTTTCTCATTCTAATAAATATCCACTTTTAAACCTCATTTTGTTTATATTTTTGTATGATTTTTCTTAAAGAGAAGACCTCAAGTTGTGTGACTCTCATCCTCTCAAAACCTGGATCTCTGCCTGATCCTACTGGTTGCAGCCCTCAGTCTACCTCTTCCAAATTTCCCGTCTCAGAACTGGCCCAATCCGGCCCTCCCTTCTGTGCACAGGAACTCCTGCTTCATGCCCCAAATCAGCATGTGGCATGTTAACATGATTCTGTGCTCTCAGAAGCTTCTTATTCAAGAACTGATTCTTCTAAAAGTATAACCCACATCATTTATCAAACGAGGTGGTTGGAGTGACATGATCTTTCCAGTGCCTTCCAACTTTGTCTTAAGTTTCTTTTAAAAGAGTGGCAAAATGCTAATTTTTTATAGCCACCCACCAAGCCTTCTAGATGCCATTCATTGTAAAGGATTGGAACTGGAATCATGCAGAAGTGTTTGGTTCTGTGATGAAATGACACAGGATATATAAGAATCACTTCACTGCTGTGGAGTGTTTTTCTCCAACAGAAATCATTACTATTTACAAATACATTTTACTTGTGATTTCAAGATGCTATTTCAGTTTCACTTTCAAGCCCGCTTTTTTAAAGCTTTGAAATTTCTTTGTGGCAAATTGTGCTCCATCAAACCTTAGCACTTAGACAAGGCAAACAAAATATCTGCTATTGTTTATTCCTTTATTTTTTAAGGTAGTAAATTGTTTCTCCGCTCCCCTAATCTACATTAAGAATTTTCCATAGTAAAGAAAAAATTTTGAGCTAAGCCTGTTGACTGTCTCTGGTGTTTTAATCGGATTACTTTTGTTAGTTGTACTGCGTAGTAAATAAGAAGAGAAAATGAAAAAAATTGTATATAAAAGCTTACACTCTTTTCATTTTTTATTCCAGTGTCTTATTGAGGTTCGTGTTCTGGCACGTGGATCACCATAGTATGCATTTCTTTCTTTATTAGCTTCCTGTAAATATGCTGTGCTAACCGTGAAAAATGGTATTTTTAAAAAAGTGAGTTAACCTCTTCCGACCTCTGAATAACAGCAAAAAAACCAAGATGGAAAAGTAGGAAAGGGAACGACTTGGTTCATTTCTTTGTATTGAAGCTTAATATAAGGAAGCAAATGAACAGAAGGACCCCTTATTGTTAGCAGGCAGTTTGCTGCTTAATGGTGTGTTCCCTTTGTGTGCGTGTTCCCACATAGGAAGAGTCTTAATATTGAGATAATGTCTATAATTCAGACAGACAGATAGTTATCTGGGAGCTTGGCGACCTCCCTTTCTCTAAGCAGTGCGTGGAGGAAATTGAAAGGGAATGACTCCGTTTCTTGCATCCCCACCCTCTCTCTCCTATCAAACTCAAGTTGTGCCCCTTTTACTTAAACGTATGGAAACTTTCCTCCCTTTGTTTTCTAGATTCAGGAGAGGAGATAATACAAGAAAGAGGTCTTATTGTTTTACAACTCTGAATTAACAATTCTCTACATCACCTGTGTTTCTATAACTAAGAATACCAGGCATCCTAATTTGAACTGGGACTAACTTGAAGGATGGTTTGAGTATTATCCCCATTCCCTTCTGAGCACTATGAAGGAGAATAAGGGAAACATGGCCTATAGGTTGTTTCTTTAGCTGTGAAACAATGGACTTGCATGGATATTCTGCATGGTTTCTTTGAAATCAAGCTCTCCAAACAACCCTTTGGGTCGCCTGCTTCTCTCCCTCACTCCCAAGCCTCAGATGCTTTCATTCCTTGAAACTGTGGCTTTCAATCTCCAGGTCTGTTTAATTTTCTGTTTTACTATTCCTATACAGAGAGATCTTGTCTTGAATATACATTTCCTCATATTTTGTATAATCATTTTATCTTGGTGCTCTTTTAGAATCGCATTGGTGCTGATATCTGGGTCTTTTCTAGGAAAATATATATTTTAAATACTTTTTAAAAGATTTTATTTATTTATTTTTAAAGAGGGGAAGGGAAAGAGAAAGAGAGGGAGAGAACATTAATGTGTGGTTGCCTCTCATGGGCCCCCTACTGGGGACCTGGCCCACAACCCAGGCATGTGCCCTGATTGGGAATCGAACCAGCAACCCTTTGGTCTTCAGGCTGGCTCTCAATCCACTGAGCCACACCAGCCAGGGCTAGAAAAAATATATAAGTTAATTTAGGATTTCCCTACTTCCCTTGGTGTAAGGCAGAAGATTAAAATAGAGTGTAATGTAGGGCAGAGTCACTTAAACAGAGGAAGAAGACTATAAAATGGTCAACATTTCTAGTAGATACAGATATGTGGTTCCAGAATTATCCTCTTTTTTATTATTCAAAAAAGAGGAGGAGAACAAGAGAAAGATAGGTTGGAATGAAGTGTCATTGTACTGTATGGTTTAGTGTTGTGAGATCAATACAATTTTATTTTTGTGCCTCACACCTTGGGGAATAGAAAAGCAACTCCTACCTTAAAGATCTGCATCAAAAAGCAACTTAGGTCTAGTGCGGTGTTTGTCAACCTTTTTAATCTCATGGCACACATAAACTAATTACTAAAATTCTGAGGCACACCAAAAGGTATATTTTACAAAAATATATTTACCTCCCTTTTTGCTCCTAAGTGAGGTTGTTTTTTTTTTTTTGTTTGTTTGTTTCTTTTTTTAAATGAGATGTCTATACTTGTATATAAAGATTTCTGGTACCATGAATTAACCAATCAGACACAGCCTTATTTTGTGATGTGACCAATAAGATGCAACTCTATTTATTATATGACCTATATATTATGGTTCAAGACAGGGCATTCACAACGGATGGCTGTTGTTGTGTTGGCTGTTTTTATTTGACAATCTAAAGGAACAGAGGACAGTACCCCTAACTAACTTGACTAACTAGTCCAATATTGCACATTTTAAAAATTGTTGTGGCACATTGATTGGTCTGGTGCATCTGTTGCATTTCTTCGATTTGTTTACTAAATATAATGGCCTAGCTCTAGGATTAAAATATAATAGCTTTTAATTACAAGCATTTCTTTACTTGTTACTAGTAGGAAGGAACTTGACTTTCAGAAGACAGGGGGAGGAGATATGAGTTGCCTTGAACGAGAGCTGCGATTTTTCTCATGTGGAGGCTCCTGAAACAGTGTTCCAGAGCTGGTGTGCTGGCCTTGGCTGTACATCTTAGCAGCGAATGACCTACACAGGGAAGCAGACTCAGAAGGAGGACACAGCACATTTTACTAAAAAATGCACTGCTTTCCACAAGGGCTCTTTCGTATGCCACAGTTTGCTCTGTGCCTAGCATTGATTAGCTTATCTGTATGCCTCTGTCTCCATCTGCATTGTTGCTGTTGGCTGTCTCATCTTTCCGGTTCTCCAGGGGTGGTGCAGCGGAGGCTTAACTCACACCATTTCAGTGTCACAGGGAGGATATTATATAAATAAATGTTACATTAAATTACGTGTGAGCTCTTACAAAACGAGAAGGTCGTTTCGGGATTAAGGACTTCCCAGAGGCAAACGTCTAACTGCTTTCTGGCTGGCTCTACACTCCCAATTTATCCCATTCTTTCTACTGGTTTTCCATTTTGGATTGTGTTTGCATTTCTGGATTACCTCTGTCTGAGGACTTCGAGTGCATGAGTGGGGCTGTGTGTGCGCAGCAGCATACCCACCTTTCATCTCCCCTCTGGGGTTTCCTAATCCTGTTTAGTAATTATTGATTTCTCTTCCCTTTGATGACTCAAATGGAGTGCTATTACACATTCACTTACATCTTCTGAAAATGCTGATACTATAGACCACCCTGCTGAAATGTGTCCTTATATGTATGCAAATCCACTGTCAGGAATCCTCCATCTGGGGACAACCGAGTTCTGTAGTGAGTTAAGTGGAAGGATCAGCTCTTAAACAAGGATTTCACCAAGGTTCAAAGTTTTTAAAAATAAGTGAAAAATGACAAATAAAAATTCATTGGCATGAGGTTGGTAAAGAGTTAAAAATCAAGTTTGTCTGTTATAAGGAAAAAATGTTCCAGGAGTGTCTGGAAGAAGGCAGAGTGAGAGGGATGGGGTCTTGTAGTCAGCACCACATGGGAGAGATTTGACCTCACAGAAGGGAAGGATCTCCCAGTGGTTCTGCATGACAGTGGTCACACTCAGGCAATGTAACATGAGGGTAGTTAAGCACAGTGATTAAAAGTTTATGTAATGAGTTCAACTTGTCTACCACTTACAAGCTGAGTAATTTAAATTACTCTCTGCAGGCCTCAATTTTCTCAGAAAAAAACAATCTTTACTTGAAATACCTTTAATAATGAAATTTGTCTCATAAACAAAGTAGGTATCCAATAAATGCTAGATGTCATTAATAATGGCGACTACTTACATTGCTTGGTGCTGTGTAACACTTACGCAGAGTTCTTCCATTTCCTCGTCTGTCCCTTTTCCACAATTCTAGAAGATTAAGGAGAGAGGTATGTTGTCTTCTTTTTCTTTTTATGAAATAAGAGAAGTCTGTTCCGTATTTGACTTCTTCGAGGCTCCACAAGGGCAGACACTACTCACTGTGGCCCAGCCGCCACTCCCCAGCTCTTCTGGGCTGGCGAAGTCCACCAAAGAAAATGGCAAGTGAAAATACCCGCTCCTTCTTTTCTCAGCTTTCACTGCAGCCACTGGTTCTTGAGACTACAGAGTCTGCTGGGAGGGCTTTCGGAAAAGAGTTTCCCTTCTCATTGAAAAGCGGCACAAAACCCAACTGAGAGTACACTGGAGCACAGCTGGCAAACACAAGGCCTGCGGGCCAAATCTGGCCCTCCACCTTGTTTATCCAGCCTGGCACCTTGTTTCTACCCGATGGCAGCGCTGAGCTCTTGCTTATTAACTGGTAAGGAGTTACATTTATATAGTCCTAAAATTACATTTGGCCCTTTGAAGGCAACTCCAAGGCTGACGTGGCCCCCAGTGAAGATGAGTTTGACATCCCTGCACCAAAGGCCATTGTTGTCTTTGCTGGCTGAAGCCATGTCTGCTTGTGCTGTAAAGAAGTGTTATGACCACCTTGTGGACATGAGGACAAGTAGCACCCATGTTGACACAGTCAGAGAGGAAATAATGTCCATGGTGTAGGTCTTGATGCCATCATTTGGCTAAACTAGTCCTGGAGCTATGTAAATGCTGGACCTTCTATTGTGTAAGATACCACATCTTTTATATTTGAGTTACCTTTTGTATTATTTCTTACTGTTAAAGGCATTCCAACGGATATGGTGGCTATCCCGCAACTCTAAATCTGGCTGCCTTCTGTTTCCAAAGACGTTCTCCTTTTCAGCAGAGCACACTGCCATCCTAATATCAAGGCCCTCCTCAGGAGACCCAGCATCTGTCTGTGTTCCAATATTCTGTGTGTCCGTACTCACAGTCTGAGCTGTAGCTAAGCCTGAGGCTCTGCTCTCTTCTGACTGCTCTGTGAGCTTTCTCACCTGGATGTCTATCCTCATCCTTCCTTCCCTTAAAATACCATCACTGTGTTCTCTCATCTCCAGCAGAATCCCACATGTCCTCTGGGATTTTCTGGAATGCCTCCTTTATAAGAACTTATTCTTGAATACTGTTCTTTCTTGCTTTCTAAAAGGTATGAACACTTTTTCTCTTGCTGCTTCTCTTCCCCCCTCATTTTGTAACAACCTATGTACAGTGGAGCCTCTCTATTTGGCCGTGAGCTTCCAGGGACTGGTGCCAAGTCTCATTCTCCCTTTGTGTTTCAGCACATACTTTTTTTTTTATTCCTGGCTCTTAAGAAGGCTTAATAAATGTTTATTGAATTAAATGTGTAGAATTTTAGAGCTGAAAAATTTTTCTTCTGAACAAGGCTCTCATTTTCTGGGAATTATAAAAGACTCTTATTCTTAGATTCATGACCCCACTAGGATTCAGGAGATCAGTGATATATCATTAAAGTTATATTCATTGTTTTATGTGCATAGCTTTTATTAAATCAAGCTTTTAAAGAATATATGGCTTCTCAAAAGAAGAGGAACCTCTATTTAAGCTGGCAAGTTGAACGGATGCTTACTGAGCCAAAGACACAATCTGGAATGTGTATATTTTTAGGAAAACCACTGTTGTGGGTTTGCTTCTTTTCCCTCAACCTGGAGTGCAAAGAAAACAATCAAAAACAAAACAAATTTCTGGCTGTTAAACACTCCCCTTATATTTTATCCAGTTCTTCAATTCCCCTGAATGATTGTTCCAGACCTATTCAGGCCCCTTATAATTCTCTCTGCCTGTATTCACTCCCATCACATCTGGAAACATCCATCCAAATGGACTCTGGCAAGCTGCTGCAGTCAGCAGAGAGGCAGCTATCTGAGACTGGGCCAAGAGGAAACCCCAGGGGCTGCTGGAAGCTGGTGGCGGAAGGATGCAGGTAGGCAGCTTCATCCCCTGTGTCAGCCTGCTGACATTTTCAAGCCAGACCATGGCCCACCCCAGGGGGTAGAGTTACGAGAACCATAGCATGGTTGAGCTCCGTGGAGTCTCCCCATGTGTTACACTGACGTAAACACCTGCCCAAGCTCGCCCTCACTCACTAATCACTGAGAGCAATACAAAAGAACATGTCTTGTTTTATACACTAAGAGCCCTTCACCCTCTTCATTATTTAGGATCTAGAATGACAGACTGTCAGGAATGAAGACACTTTAGGATCATGTGGCCCAAAGTGTGCATTGTCAAGAAGCTCAAAGTCATACTTTTGTTTCCCTTATGATTAGGTTCCACCTCCACAAATAGACACAGAGAGGGAACCAAAAAAAAGATTCAAATCATTAACAGTGAGAAAATGAGGAGACATGTCCTACTTTTCAAGATTTCCCCCTAGATGGAAATGAGCTGAGGTGAAGGGCAGTGGCCAGGCCAAGTGTCCTGGAGGGACTCGAATCTCTCTAAATGTCCATAGTTCTCCCACAGCTACCCTAAATCCGTAGCTAAAGAAGAATAGTCAGCTTGCTAGGCAAACTCCTCTTTAAAGAAAGATTCTCATTAACCCTTTTGTTTCCAACCATATTGCCACTCCTAAGCAAAAGAATTAGGAGAGCCCTGGCCAGGTGGCTAAGTGGTTTGGAGCATGGTCTCCTGTATCAAAAGGTTGCAGGTTTGATTCCCAGTTTGATCTCTTACAGAAGGCAACTGATTGATGTTTCCTCCCCGCCCCTCTCTCCCTGCCTCTCTCTCTTTCTCCCCAACCCATTCCCTCTCTAAAAATCAATAAAAATATATCCTTCCGTGAAGAGTCAAAAGAAAAGAAGAGAGCATTCATAGGGTTATATGAACATCCCTTCAGGAGGGTGAGGGGATAAGAAATGCAGTTATTACCCCCTCATCCTTCCACACACTCCTCTCCTCGGAGGTGCATCCTCTAAGTTATCAAAGGAAAGAGTCAAGACACTATGTTTTCTCCTTGAGAAAATAAATGGATAATTCCTCAGCAGATATTTTTGAAATGTGGCATAAATTTTGGTTCCCTACAGTCTAGTGATTAATATGGACGTTTTCAAAAGTATACTGTGTAGAATCAGGTTGCCAGGAAGGTGTTTTAGGGGTTCCTTAAGTATGTGGGTTTTGTCCCTAAATTATATTTTTATGTTAATTAAAAAAATACTAGTGTTGCATTCAAAGGTGTCACATGTCTAAATACTTGGCATAATGGAGCCTGCCGAGGCCTGAACTTAGTCTGCTGCCATGTTGATTCATTTTAACACATCCCCGGAAATAAGGCTTGCCCTGCTGTTCGATACGAAAGAACATTTTTCACTGGCTTTTGTTGTTTTACGCTAGAACACTCTTATTAGTCTTCTACATACTAGTGTCTTTTTCTTTATAAATGCTTTTGTTTTGTAACCAAGCAGAGAGAGAAGTTTGGGTTAGAAAAGGGAAGGAGTGGATTGGCATTTCCCCCTCTTCTCCAGAGTTCTCTATGATGGTTTATTTTCCTTTTTCTGAAAACTTTATTAAGGAATAATTGACAAATATAACTGTATATATTTAACGAATACAGTGGGATGATTTGATACACATGTGCATTGTGGAATGATCGCCATGATCCAGATCAATGAACGCATCCTTCACGTCACATGGTTAGCTCTATCTGTTGTTTTGGGTTGCTTGTTTTGAGGTTTTTTCTTTCATAGAAAATGCTTAAGATCACTCTCGGTATTTTTCAAGGGTATGGTATTGTATTTAGAACGGCAGTCACCATGCTGTACATTAGATCCTTAGAACTAATTCTTTGTATGAACACAGTGCACACGCACCTTTTAGCTGACATCTCCCCGTTCATCCTTCCTCCAGTCCCTAGCCACCACCATTCCATTCTGTTTCTATAAAAGCATTTTTTTGTTTCTGTTGTTTTAAGATTGCACATATAAGGGGTGCCTTACAGTATTTGCTTTTATCTGACTTACTTCACTCAGTAAAATGCCCCCTCCAGCTTTATTTATCTTACTGCAAATGGCAGGAGTTTCTTCTTTTTATGGCTAGCAGGAGTTTCTTCTTTTTATGGCTGAATAATAGTATTCCATTGTATATTAAATGTGATGCCACATTTTCTCTATGGGATGGTTTATTAACACCTATGTGCAGAGGTGAGGGGTGAGAGGCTGGAGTTGGAAGAATTCTTTAGTAGGAAGTTTGGAAGACCTCAGGCAAAGGGATAATAGTTTGGTGAGCAAAGCTGGTGAAACTGGACTCAATGTTGGGGAGGATGCCTGGGATCTCTCCCTTGAAGAGGCCCTTGCTCACCCTGCACAGAGCCCGGCACTGCTCTGGCTCCCTTCTGCTCTTTAAGGAATGCAATCTTTGACTAGCAGCTTCGTGGGCGACCATGTTCTTTGTAAGTGCAGGCGAAGTAGAGTTTCCTCCAGAAGTTTTGTAAGTGATGGATGTAGCAGGAAGGAGCCACAGCAGAAGTACAGCACACGGCATATGAGGACAGCGGCTCCTATACAGGTTGGGGATTACTTGGATATGTAACTATGGAAAGTCCTAGAAATAACTGGGCACCGAAGTCTGGCGCAATGTAGGTAGAGATTGTCAAGCCATAGATATTTGGGTTACAGCCATTTAAAGAAGGTATCCTAAGATTTAGAAACGGACTCCCAAAAAACTATTACCATATGCACTACGTACTATTTTGAGTCAGGGATGTTTTGGTACCACAGAGTGAAAGTAAGACACAGAGAAGTGAGATGCTGATGGAGATTGCGTTTTGTGTGAGTGTGTGTTCAGGCAAACAGCCTTGTTCTCACTGACTGCATTTGTAGTTAAATGCTATGCACTTGGACTCATAGAATTAACTCTGTTCATGAAAATTGTTTGCTGAATGAATACAAATAAATCATCATTTATGTATTATTTAAGGACCTATAACATTTCACTTGGTTAAAACATTCCATTGATTTAATACTCTGCTGAGAATATATTTATTGCTTTTAGAGAAGGGGAGAGATAGAGAGAGATAGAGAGAGAGACAGAGAGAGAGAAGGAGAGAAACATTGATGTGAGAGAGAAGCATCGATCGGTTGCCCTCTGGATGCACTCTAACCAGGGATCGAACCTGCAACCTTTTCATGTACTGGATGATGCTCCAACCAACTGAACTAGCCAGCCAGGGCTGATTTTTTTTTTAAGCTTGGAAAGTCATGAAACATGGTAGACAATAGGACCAGAATAGGCAGTAATTGCATTCTCATTTTTTTCTTATCTAATGGTGGTGGTTTTTACTGTGACCGCTTTAACAGGTGCTGATTCTGTTAAATAGCATTGCTAAAAAAACAAGACAGAAAAACAAACAAACAACAGCAAAGCAGATCGGCTCTAATGACACCTCGCTATCCAGGAGGAAGTTTATTGTACTAAAACAGTGCACATGGACACTAAAGGGGAAAAAGAGGGGGAGAGAGATTTCAAGTGATTGATTGAAACCATAACTAAAAGTTAGCAGTTCTCCTTTCTTTCTTGCAGTGATCATTCTGAAAACAGAAGGATTAGATCGGCTCAAACAGACAGGCTTTGAGATGCCAGAAAAGACACCTCTTCTGGCGCAGTATTGATAAGTGCCTGAGTGTACCACTGGCATTTTTGTTTGACTAGCCCAGCAAGGAGAGTCATCGGGACCTTGCTGCCCGCCTGCCTGTGAAGTGCTTAACCAATTGCTGTGCATGTGCGTGGGGTGCCCCACACCACTGTATGCTAGGTTAAGGGTTCCTTTTCTGCAGTTCCTCTGAATTCCTACTCAGATCCATGGGAGACCCAGCCTGTGACCAGCTGAACTTCTTTATTTAGTCTGTGGCCGTATTGTATCAAGAGAGCAACTACCTAGAAACGCTTTACACCCACACTACTCCCATTTTCTCCATGGGGGATTTATAGGTCTGTTCCATGAGGTGGAGCAGCAACACCCCTCTGTGTCTTCAAACCAACAGCCACCCTGCTGCTGCTGATCAGTGTTCCTAGGATGGCGGTGATTGAAATTTAGCACTTCGAGCAACTTAATTGACACATGGATCTGTTGAGCATATGCCACCACCATAGGCATGCCATCTGATGTGCCCACAGGGTGCCCAGCACTTCACACATGCTCACATTTTGCTAAAGAGGGAAGTTTTGAACAGATCCTTGAAGGAAGCCTGTGCAGTGATTTAGGAGTGGGGTGGCCTTAGAACACAGGTCCCTGGATCTTTTTGAACTTGGAACAAATCTAAGGTTATGGAGTTCCGGGGTGCTTATTGTGAAAGCAGTCTTCAGAACCTGCTCACTGATGCTTGTGCTGTCAGTAAATCAAGCCCACTGCTAGCAGAGTGGAACTTGGAAGGATTCAGCGTTCCTTGGCAGCTCACTGCCCTGGAAATCAAGATTAGAATGTTCTGTGCACACTGTGGCTAGAACTGATCCCTTGGCCTTCAGACAGAACCCTGGAAATCAACGTCAACATTTTTCTGCTGAGTTGGAAACAGCAGTAACGGGCCAAATGTTCTAGGTTATGAGTATCAAGAGAGGAATATGAACCTCAGCAGAAAACGGAGCAGCCCCATCCGGTTCTTTTCCTTACGTAAGAAGAACAAGAAAGGAGGGAGGACATCAAGGGTTCAGAACACACTGCTCTGTTCAGTCTCCCCAGGTGCCGGGTGCTGATGTACTTCATGTAGCCAGGTGGACCCTGGTCATTGCTGCAGGTGTCAGCCTTCTCACGCTGCCACAATGGGCATGAGTTTCAGTGGGACTGAGGAGAGGTAGATCTGCTCTCTGTCCGCTTAGTTGTATTTGATGAGTGCACACAGTCCTAACTGGACCACAGACTCCCAGGCCTCGTCCGTATTTGTATTCTCCTCTGGCATTAGGCAAAATCCTGGGCTCCCAGTAAATGCTTAATAAGTGTTTGTTGAATTCTGAAAGAATGCACTGATTAGTTTGGCTTCCTCTGAGTGAGCAATAGGTTAGAATCAGAGGAAGATTTGCTTTGGTGTTAACGAAGCTTAAATTTCAGTGCCTCTCAATTGTATGGGTCCCTTCCCAGGTCCTGCTCCTCTTTTGAAATCATAATCTTATATTCTGTTTCTTATGGAGGACCCCTCAAATTCCATGGACTTCAGGACCTCATAACACATAGATTTGAGCGTGTTAAATGCTGTTGCCGAGCCTTGTTGCTTCTTCCATCCAGTGGCCTTTCCCAAATTTGGGAGATCAGAAAAAACCAATGTAACCAAGCCTGCAGAAGAGAAGGGAAGGAGGGAACTCCAAGCTAAATCAGGATAATTTGCATTTCTAACCTAATTTAACTCCTCCCAGCAACCCTTTCTGGGAGATAGCATATTGAGGTTCAGAGGAGCTCAGGAGCCTGCCCAGTGTGGTACAGCTTCTAGGGCTGGGGACTCTGTCATTGACTTGCCAAACCATGTGCTCAGTGGCTACCTTGCAGGGCACACATTTGACAGCTTTGCAAGTCTTCCCTGAAAGTATTAGGCCCATCAGGGTAAGAAATGCCTGGAATGGGAGGTAACTCTTACTGTCTGCGTGCCAGGGAGAACGTTGGAGAAGGGATCAGGCTTGAGCAGTTCATGGAAGGCACTGGCAAGCCCTTCCCCAGTCAGTGTAAGTGAATGCAGTAACAATTCATTCAATTCCATTAAGCACACATTAAAGGAATCCTAAGCCCTCCCTTGGGCCATTTCACTTCCATGAGATTGTAATTGTTTGAGACTAACCATGATGTCTTCTTTTGCCTTCAGGTGATTCTCATTTTGACGAAGCTCTATGACTATAACCTGGGGAGCATCACTGAGAGCTCACTTTGGAGGTAAGCAGATAAATGGAGCTAATGACTGCTCTGTTATTTAAACTTGCCCGCAATTGCTCTGCCCCACCTGCTTTGTTCCCAGGTGAGAAGGTTTCTGGTTATCTGTACCCTTCCTTCCGCTGCTTGCTCTCTGGTCCCATCAGCCAGCCGTGTGGGAGTCTATCTCCAGGCCAGATCCTTACTTCTTCACAGATTCCTTTGTTCACAGTCAGATCTTTTGCTAAACTGTGCATTAGGCTGTTGTTCTGTGTTTTGGTTCTCACAGTTCTCACTGATCTGTGAGCTTAATGGAGCAGAAGTGAAACAATGGGGTATCTTTACCGAGGGGATCAAAACAACTTCTAGGTCTGCAGAACTCAAGCAAGCTCCCGTGCCACACTCTCAGCCGACTTTCTGTGACTGTGCAGCATGCAGGTGTGCACACACTCTTATACACACACCTTCATCTCTGGGATTCACACTGTATCGCCTCACACTTACAGAGTGTGTAATAAATACTTCTCAAATGAATGATATGAATGCTTTAGGAATAGACTGTGTTTTTGAATGCCAGCACAAAAGAAAGTCCCTAGAAACCCAGGGAGCTATTATCTCTGCTTTTTTTTTTTTGAATACTATGTAATTTGTTGTTTCTGTTTTTAAAATCACTCTGTCTCCTAATTGGGTCTCCTCCACCAGCCTGTGTCATGTGTCCACACCTGAACCAATCTCTGAAGCCCAGGAGAGCACTGCCTCTGATTGGTTGGGCCTGGGTCACATGATAATCTTTGAACCAGGGAGAGGGTGAAGAAGACAATCCCAGAAATAATATTCAGTGACCACTGGCTTGATGTCAAGCCCCAAAGGGAGTCCCTAAGGGAGACTTGAGCCCCGAGCCAAGAGGGTTCTTGGCTTTGTGCTGGAGAGACCTCCCTGTGGGAGACAGACAAGGGGTCACAGCAGAAGCACGGATACTGAGCAGGGAGGGTAAGCAGGAAAAGCCACTCCATACAGAGAGTGCTGGACTGTCCTCACCAGAGAAGGAAGAAAGACCCCAGCCATCTCTGGAGGTTGAGCTTATATCCGTTTGTCATTTCTGTGGAAAATGACTGTTATAGGGAAATAGAGTGGAAAAAATGTTGGGGCTAACTTTAACCTTCACCAGGTATGTTTGTGGTCTGTTTTCCCTTTATGGTATAGGTAAATGGTTAGGTATACCCATACCGTAATGGGTGTAGTAGCTACTATAAAGGGGTGAGTAGCTACTAATCTTGCAGGAATTTTCTTTGTTCCCAAGGCTCCTTGTGGTCTGCCTGCATCTCCTCCGGTCATCTGACTTCCCTGTCAGGCAGCACATAGCAGACCCCTGACTTAACTCTGATTTCAGTTAATTTATATAGTTCTCATGCCCCTCTCTTACATTATTCTGATTCATCACTGCCGCTATCATAACAGTGGCTAAGCATGTTGAATATCACTTCTGATCGCCCATCCCCAACACACATGCACGCACACACAGAATGACTAAGTGGGGGTGGTTATACTAATAACAGGAAAGCGGGGTGTGGTCCTTAGGCAGACAGAAACTATTGGGTGTCCACTGCTTAAGATCAATGGGCATTCTATCACCTGTCCGTTCATAATGACTGGGAAGACTGGCTACCAGCTCTCAGTCTCAGCACTAGAGTCTAGGGAGAAAGACTTTAGGTGCCCCATTTGGGTCAGGTTCGGCCCCACTACAGTCAAGGGTAACTGTGAAGGGAAGGTTGATTTACACAGTAGCGATGTGATTGCAGGGCTTGCCCCTGTAGGGGAATGCTGGTGTCGTATATGAGGAGCATCCTGGATCAGATAGACACCCGGAAAGAATTTGCCAAACCCTGCAAAGGGATTGTTTATTCAATTTAATTTTTACCTGATATCTATTTTCCCTTAGTCTTGCCACAATGTACAGGAAGCCCCAGATTAGTTGCTCTGTGCTTTAGGAGGACTCCAAAAGACCAAGGAAAAGGAGAGAGTCTGTTCTTTCACGTGTTGTCAGGCATTTAGGTTATGGAACTCCTTCCTAGGAGGTCAACTATGCAGAGTCTATATCACAAGGAAATTTTGTAACTGAATCAAAGTGCGGCAAGTTTTGTAGCACTTCAAACAATGGAGTTCTTTAATGCATTCAGGGCCTGACATCTGCTGTATTGTTTAAATTCAGTTCCTGCTTATCAGAATCTCACTGGCTGAATAAGCTTATGCTTTGTTGATAAATTTCTCTAATGTATTTACATATATGAAAGTAAAAGCCAGCTTTTATTCTGCAGTGCACCTGCTGTATAAAGTGTAGTCAGCCTATTAGAAAAATTAAAAGGTATGCAATTCTGTCTCAGTGGGACAGGCTTTTAGCAGCCATTACTGTCAACCTGAGCTGCAGGAAGGGCACACTGGAGGGACACGAGGTGCAGCTTGTCCTAGACAGCTGAAGCTCATGTTCAACGTTCCCCTTTCTCTCTGATGGGCATCGTTACTCAAGCCCCAGTCTGGGAAGAATGTGTTTAATGTACTTTTCTGATCTTAAGGGAAGAGGTTATTGAAATGAAAATGATGCAGTATTTCCGTAGCATCAGGGCCTCCTTTCTGAGGGAGCAACCCCAGGGTCTTAGGCTTGGTCCAGTGTGCCAAAAGTGACACTCTGGCTTTTCAATCTTAAAATCAATTTATATCTATATATCTATATCTATATCTATATCTATATCTATATCTATATCTATATCTATATCTATACATCTATCTATATCTAGGGTGACCCCAGAAATGGAATTTATTTATAAAACTTTTGTATGTACTCCTACATGTTTACATTTCAGTGAGTGTCAAAGGACTCTCCATTTGATGCAATGCACCTGTCCAGATGTTTTTCCCGCTGCTCGGAGCAGTTTTAGAACTCCTTGAGTTTGATGCCCTCTAAGTGCTTCTGTCACTTTTTGTTTCACCTCTTCCACATCAGCAAAACGTTTCCTTTTAAGGACTTTTTTTCATCTGGGGAAACAAATGAATTCCCTTGGCAGGGGGGATTGGGTAGGTAGGGTGGGTGGAGCACAGGGGTCATGCTGTTTTTGGTCAAAAACTGCTGGACACTCAGCTCTGTGTGGGCAGGCACACTCGTAAGTCACCCGTGATGAAATGGGCAAATGCATTGAGAGAGTCTTCAAAAAAAAATTCACTGAAGCTGAACACAGCCTCTCACAATAACACCAGCTGGTACACTGGTACAGATGGGTTCCTAGAACACTCACCTAGTGGGCGAAGCCTGTACTGCAAGGGGCCCACCCTCCAGAAGATAATTCTGGTTTTTTGGGGGTCCTCCCTTATATGTACACATGCACATACACATATATGCACACATACACAATATATATACACCGATATTGCACTATATATAATGTATATACACACACACACATATACACAGTATACACACATATATTTACTTTCTAACATACAGTACTCATTTGCCATATATGTCATATGTTGTACATATCATATGTGACAAATGACTAGTGTGGGTATTCTATGCTATTAGAACTAATTATTTTAATACTTTGATAGTTGAGCACAAGCCTCAGTGGAAATATAATTGAGAAAAGAAAGAAGGGAAGAAAAAGGAACAATATTTAGAATACTTCACAAGTGCTTTGGTAGAGCTGCCATTTCTGATCAGCTCACGAGGCCTGTCTTTGGTCTCTAGGGAACCCCCTTGTGGGTGTTAATGGAGATGTGGGACAGGCCTGGGTGGGCCAAGGCTGGGACCAGGAAGAGAGTTAGTTCCCCGCGGTTCTAATCTTCTGGTCCCACCTGCTTGAAGGAAAGTGGATTGCTCAAGTGTTGACTCATTGGCTCCTGGACTAGCTTGTACTTTCTTCTCAGAACACCTGCCTGTGCCCCAAACCTGGGGCTTGGTGGGGCCCAGGCCAGTTTTTAGAGAGTGTCAAGGCGCCCACATCCCCGGGTACAGGGCTTAGCACAGAGTTGGTGCTCAGTAAGTATCTGTTTTTGAAAAGGCCAGTGAATACTGCAGTTTTTGTCTCTACTGCTTGCTCATCAACATGTAATCCTACTTCTCATTCATTTATTCAACAGAGGTGAATCGATTTATGCCTTTAATCTGTCTTCTCGTTCTGGTCCAGGGGAGGGAAGGTGGGTGTGTACACAGATGGACAGCATATCGGCTCTGCCTTCCGGGTCTTCATTGTTTAGGGGGGCAAGGTCTGTGGCCAGTTAAAATGAAAGAGGCTCATAACCTGCCCTACGTGATTGTATTGAATTAGGTCTTCAAGCAGCCACCCAAACTGCTAGATCCCAGAAGGTAAATCTAATGTAAATAGACACACCGTCATACAACCAGAAGAGCTGTAATAAAGATGTAAGTGTTGCTTCTTTACTTTGCTCAGGTGTATATTTTCTTATCTCAACTAGACTTAAGCCCGTAAACCCAGCTCTTGCTGGTTTAATGATAATGGCAATGAAGCTGGTGGTAACAATGGCAATAATGACAACAATGCTAAAAACTAGCCTTTACTGAATACTCACTAGGTGCCGGGCACAATGCTGAATGCGAGACATGCATTGTTGCACGCTCTCAATTTATTTTTGCAGTGTATTCCGTGTCACACAATTAGTAAATAACAGCCCACACACTTACAGGAGTGCTAGTTAATAAACTTGAATCATTTCACTGCTTACCCATCTTCTCGAGTCCCATCTGCCTTGTGGTCGATCTTTCTATACCTAAGCACATAAGCAAATACAATTTTAATCTCATATGTATATCTGGTTTTCAAAGCACTGTGACATTCTGAGCAGCATTTTGCCTACAGATAGAGATCTGCAGTTTTCAACTGGGCCCTTATTCTTGGTGACCTTGACCAGCTGACTAGGTCACAGAGGGGCAAGTAGCAAATGTCTTTAGTGCCTTTGTTGTGTTAGAAGAGGAGAGAGGCCAAGAGGTAGCTGACCTTGTGGTGTCCTAGGGCTTCAGACCTGGCTGCATCAACAAGCCCTGGATGACAGAATGAGATGCGGCTGTGCCAGATTAATGAGCTTCCACTCCCAGCCGGTCTTGTCACTGATTACACCTTAATCCTGGAGCAAGTTGCTGATGTAGTTTTGTGTTATGCTGTTGTTCTCTCGGGGAGCCGAGCTGCGAGAGAAGGATGAGCTGACCCAGAACAATTAACTCCACCTCAGAAGCTTCTCCACCTTGCAGTGGATTAAGCTTTGAGATTTGGGAGAGCTGGTGGTTTTACTATATTGAAGCAAGATAAGCTTAAGGGCTGAGATAAATAAAATGTCAAAATCCAGATACAGTATTTCTGCGGAGAACTATATTCTTTCTCCCCTTTCCTGCCAGGGCAACCAACACTCTGCTGACAGAGGCTTAGCTGGTGAGAAAGCCCTGGGCAATTCTGGAAGGGCCACAAGCACACTGTCTCCAGAGGACACACCCACCTTGGGTGCCTCTCTGGGACAGAGCTTGCCTGGCGTAGCTGACTCCTTTACAATTTCAATAGTGTCTTATTTTCAGATGCACATGAAACATGAACAATCTTCTGAACAGATGTCCACAATCATGCACTTGTCGAACAGCAGTACCTGCTTTCGGGGGACAAGGGGACGTATGGTTCACATCGAGAGAGTGGGTTAGCTGTCTGTTTGAATCTGCACTGGCAGCCAGCCCGGTGTCCTGATGCCAGGTCCACCGTGTATCTTCTTGGGTGTTACACACAGCGATTATTGGGCATGTCCCAGTGGAGTGTCTGTGGTGAGAGTGGCCGTGGAGGGCCTTGAGGCAGTGTCTGTGGAGTTGGCTGCAGCTAGTGCTCTCTGGAAATCACCAGGGTTCAACTTGAAGCCAGTGATGCTGCCAACCCCATGGTGACTCTCATTGGCTGGAGGTCTCTTTTCCCTTCTTCCTTCTCATCCAGGGCAAAAAGCAAAGGGCAGCTGGGGACAGATTGTTAGTCTCTGCCCTGAAGGATGTTTCGTTACAAAAGCCAGCTTTCTGTCAACTGTGAATACAAGGATATAGATAGAACAGGGATACCCACCCTAAAAAAGAGAGACTAAGGCTAGAGTGGGGTGATTTCCTGTCAAGAGGACCACGTGTGTTGCCCGAGACAGAGGATATTATTCACCCCTGTGCTCATACATGTTCAGTGCCTCCCCAGTGGCCCCAAGAGAGCCACGTCCCCAGCGGGGTCCAGCGGTGCTTGGATCTGGTCCTTTGGATTCTGGATCCCGTCGAGCTTTATAACTCTCACTCCCATCCCCAGAACTGTGTCACACAGAGCAGCTTGTGGTTCCTGGACTTACACATTTAGTTTATTAAACCTTACTGTTACTGTTTTAATTTTTTAAAAAAGAATGAGTGCCCATTAAAATAAGACAAACAATGAAAAAACAAAAAAAAAAAACCCCATATTGTTACTGTCTTACTTGCCATTCAGATCCAGCTGCCTTGGGGTATGTGATACTAAGAGTTTTGGGTGATTCTGTTCATATCATTATCACCCAACTTGAAAATGCCAACAGATATAAAGGTATGACGGGATGACATTTCTGTGTAAGAAAATAGGAGTAACTATTCATAGGACTCTGACAAACTGTTTATTTCACTTAATGAGTCATGGGTGCCTGTCCAGAGGAGTGAGGGAAAAAAATAGGTCAGGTTTATAGGCATCAGATAGGATGATGTGGTATACGGAATTAAATGACTGCATGCTTAATTAACTCATGCAGCGCTTCAAGTGTTCTCAGGGCTTTTTTATCCTCCTAACAACCCGATAAGCCAGGCAGGACTAAGCGGCTCAGGTTTACAGATCAGAGAAATCAGGCTTAGAAAAATGAAGTGATGCGCCCAATGGTCGTACAGCTGGTAACTGGCAGAGCTGACTCCTGGGTGCGTTCTCCTAATGCTTGTACTGCACTGCCTCTCCATTGCCTTTTACCTTTCACTAATGTCCACAATATTTGCTATCACTTACAGTCCTTCAATAAACATATTTATAAGCAGGTCCTTGCATTTTGATAATTTCCCCTCTGTGATTTACTCTAGAGCGCTAAAGGTGAAATTGCTGTATCAAAAATAAGTGCATTTAGAATGCTGATAGATACCTGCAGTCATTTTCCAAGAAGGTTGGGGCACTTCACTTACCACACTCGGTGACAGATTGTACATCTCCCAACAATTTCACGAGCACTGGGGTTGTTAATACTTAAAATTTTGCCAGTCTCTTGAGTGAAAATGCATCTTGATTTCAGTGTGTTTTAAGGGATATTTCCCTAACTATTAGTGATATTGACTGATAGTTCATTGGTCTGTGGCACTGTTGACCTCCCCCCAGCCAAAGGTAATTAATTGTTCCTTCCTCAGTGATCCTGTAGTGTATTGTGTAACTTTGTCTTATAATGGTTATCCAATATTTATTTGGTTCAGTTCAAAAACATCTACTATCCCCATATCCTATGCCTGGCACTGTACTGGAGATAAAGGTCTGGGTAGGAAATTATTCCTTTCCTGCCCTGGTTGGTGTGGTTCAGTGGATGGGGTGCTTGCCTGTGAACCAAAAGGCTGCTGGTTGAAGTCCTGGTCAGGGCACATGCCTGCATTGTAGGCCCCGGTCCACAGTTGGTAGTGTGCAAAGAATCAGTGGATTGTTTCTGTCCCATATTGATGTTTCTCTCCCTCTCTTTCTCCTTCCCTCTTCCCCTCTATCTAAATATAAATAAAGAAATAAAATCTCTAAAAAAATTGTTCCTTTCCTTCAAAAACTCAAAATCTAATGACAGGCAGGCACTCAGTGGATGGTTATAGAGGTATGGCAAATGCAGTGTGAAAGTTAGGTACCAATTATTGTTGATGTTCATCTATTTTCATACTGGTCTGGAAACTCAAAGACTGTGAATTTTTCTTCATTATTTTTATTTGCTTGGCACCCAAAATAGAACTTGACACATATTAAGTATCATTAAATATTTTTGCTCAGAAAAATTGTATATTCCTATAGTATATGAAGAAATGTTTGCCCTGGCTGGTGTGGCTCAATGGATTGAGCGCTGGCCTGCAAACGGAAGGGTTGCTGGTTTAATTCCCAGTCAGAGCACATGGCCTGGGTTGTGGGCCAGGTCCCCAGGTGGGGGTGCATGAGAGGCAACCACACATTGACGTTTCTCTCCCTCTCTCCCTCCTTTCCACTCTTTCTAAAAATAATTTTTTTAAAAAATCTTAAGGAAAAAGAGAATCCTTGAAGGGTAAAAAATAAAATACAAGTTTTAGGGTCTCTGAAAGTCAGTTCTGTGTCTTATACTTGTTGATATCCTCAGTTTTTGGCCTCTTGCCTTCCATGATGTTGTTTGGAATAATGTGCTCAACTGAGGAGGACCCTGTGAAAGCCATCACACCGCACTGCAAGTAAGAACACAGCCAGTGCTGAGTGCGAGAAGTCCATAGAGCACTCTGCATGCACGGTAGTCCTCTGAATTTTCACAAAAATCTTCCTGCACACCCACATGAAGGTTCATGAAGGTCGTTTCTACCAGCTTCTGGCGGCCTTCTGCCCAAAGACGCTGCAGGGCTCCCTGAGACCCCTGTGATTGGGTCTCTGCTGAGTTCTCTCCACTTCTCATTTTAGCAAGTAATGGATGAGATACACACAGAAGCAATCATTGTCCTGATGTTCAAGTAACTTTATTGATAAGCATCCAGGAAACCAATGCAGAAATATCCAACCTGGTTATAGATTCAGGAAGTATTTAGAATGTTAATTCCCATTTTGCAACATTGCCTTTGAACGCCACGTGGTGGAGTCTTATACCTGTGGAGTCCCCCGAGATATAGATCACCATGATCCAATTTCTTGATAGGGGCCAAATGTTTCTATAACCTCATTACCCCTTGGAGAGCTTTTCTGCTCACTTGGGGCTTTGGTTTGTCCTTTGATGTCAACACTAGAGCTTCTTATTAGTAAGTACTCAAACAGGGGGGATTAAATGTTCTTGAAGTACGAGCACCCAGACGGTCAAAAGGTACCCTGGACACAGTTTAATCTTTACCTTCTAGCAACCTACGGTCTCAGTATCCAATCAGCATGACTAGCTTGTCCTCATTTTTTAGGTGTCAGAGTGAATACCACCCCCTGTTTTTAAAAAGCCATTTATCTGTACCTTATTAAAAAGAGGTACCTTCTTTTGTTCTTCAGTTGCTCTTTATTTTATTCATTGCTTGTGCCATGGCCCATAATGATTTTATTTATTGCTCGTCTATTGACTGATGCCACCACCAGAGTATGTAAGCTCTCTGAAGGCAGAAATCTGTCCGGCTTCTTTCCATTGTATCCTAAATGCCCAGGAAAGTGTCCGGCACATAGAAGTTCAAGAGAGATTTGTTAAATTAATTGAATGTATAAATAAATATATACCTAGAGTCATTCTCAAGGTATGAATCCAGATATGAATATGATCTGGTAGTTGTCCTTTAGGAATTCACAGTCTTTAGGGGAGACGGACAGATAAATGAGAGATTACATTAATAAATATATTATACTTATATAAATATTAATATAATATATTATAATATTAATATAACCACAATAAATATGTTATCTTAATAAAGATAATATATTCTATAAATAAATGAGAGAGTGTGCACAAAGCCATAATGGAGATACCGAGATATGGGCTGGGCTGAAGGGAAAGCTTTCTGAATGAAAGGATACCTGATCTGACTCTTGAAGAACAAGTGGGAATCACGTTAGTAAAGAGGCTAATGGTTTATTTATTGGGTGTGTAATGGATTCTAGGCATCTTTAGGTGCTGATAGCATGGCATATTGAGAAAACTGCAAAAGATTCTGTATGGACAGAGTATTTGGAGATGATTTTGGAGGAACAGGAATGGCCAGTTTTACATAGAAATGCATAGTTTTCTGTACTATGCATTCCCAGAGGAAGTAATACATTGTGGAACAATTTGGGGCAAGGGAAACACTTGATGAAATGTGAATTTTAGGGAAAAAATGATCTTGCTCTCATGTTGAGAATTGACTTGTAAAGAGCAAAACTACTGACCATGAGAACAGTTGTCTGTGAGGTAAGAAGTAAGAGATGAAAGGGAGCCAGCTTTTCAGGCTTGAAGGAATATAGTGTGGGATATGGGGGTGGTGCTCATTCCAATTGATCGTAAAGAGTGAAAATGAACAGGACCGATTGGATGTGTGGGAAGGTGAGAGGAAGAGACATATCTCCAGTGACTTTCCTGCCTTTGTCACAAGTAGTACAGCTGACAGTGAAGTTATTTAATGCATACATCTGTTCCACTGAACACCTACAACTAGTGAATGAGAAATGGGTGTGGAGATAACTCTTTGATGGAAAAAGCTGTAAAGTGAAATAAACAAAGAAACATGACTTTGATAACAGAGGTCCCAGACTAAAGGGATGGCTCCTTTTCTTTAAGTGAGGACAACCCTGACCATGTTTTATGGGGGTGGAAATCAGTGGGGAGAGAATGAAAATGCAGGAAAATCAGGAGGCAAAAACATTGGTAGAGAACTGAGTGGCAGAGAGGATATGAATTCGGAGCTTCTATGTTGATTATCCAGCCATTGTAGGAGTAGGGGGCAGGTGGAAGGGGGGCCTCTCTCTCACCAAGCAGGGAAGCCAGAGTGGGACACATGTAGGGTAGCCTTCCTAAGACCTGGAGCTGAGGGAGCTCCTGCCATGTGGGTGTAAGGTCAATGGCAAATGGACTTCAGAAGAGGCTCGGCAGACTAGAAGAGCTGCTGAGGGGATACGGAGAGGAACTGACTCCTCAGGGATGTGCAGGTGCTATGCTGGCGATGCTTAGATCCCAGCCAAGAGTTGTGCTTTGCTCCGGGGACCCTTGAGTAATACTCAAGAAGGCAGTTAGTTATGTAGTTTGGGGGAGGCATTGAGAAAGCACGAGAGGGCAAAGGGTCTGAGTGGTTTGGAGTGCTGGATGAGGGGGTCGGGGCTCAAGAGAGAACAAAGTGAAACCGTGGGTAGGAGGAGGGTGAACAGTGAAACAGCAGGACCCTTAATTCGAGCATGTTTAAAAGCCTAGAGAACAGTTAAGAAATAATATCCAGAGGAGCATGAGTTTTTGTGTTAAACTCAGAACATACGTGGTCCCCAGGGGATTCTGTGAAAGGGAACTGGTCCGGGCAGATGGAGTTCATCAGAAAAGCCTTTGATTAAAGCTGCTGTTAAGAAATCCACAGAGCTCTGTAAAAGGAGCTGCAGGTTTTTTTGCATGTGTATGGGACAGCTGAATCTGCTGTCAGGTCCCCCACGTTGGAGAGAGACAAGTGACAGCTCACCTCCGCATCTTTGGGGAACACTAAACAGCCTTCTCTTTCCTGGTGATGGTAGATTTTCTCCAAGTAGCTCCTAACCCCAAGACCAAAGACCTGTGTACTAACAACATGTGGTAGTCACTGAGGGACCTTTGTTAAAACAGAGGGGCCAGCCCACATACCACATTAAAGTGACTTCAGTGTCCTTTCTGGTCACCGTTTTCTTTTTTATTAGTATTTTATTTATTTATTTTTAGAGAGGAAAAAGGGAGGTAGAAAGAGAGGGAGAGAAACATCAGTGTGTGGCTGCCTCTAGCATGCCCCCTACTGGGGACCTGGCCCACAACCCAGGCATGTGCCCTGACTGGGAATTGAACTGGTGACCCTTTGGTCCTCAGACCTGCACTCAATCCACTGAGCCACACCAGCCAGGGCTAGTCACTGTTTTTTAAACTTTCTTTTTTACTTCCTACAATTTGCTCTGGAGCCCATGCCCAAAATTTAAAAGTCCATTTTTTTTTTAGTTTAATTTTTGGACTTTAATTGACCTTGCCTTTGGCTTCTCCTATTCCTCTTCTATTGGGTATTTCTCTTCCTCAGCTTTGATCACGCCACTTACTAGAATTATCAATAAAAGAAGACCATGATATGTTCCCAGCGATAAAGAACCACTTGTAAGTTCTGCCCAACAGCACGTGCTTTTGCAAGGCCGTTTGTAAACAGGTCAGCATCTGGACTTGGGTGTCGGACTGCCGGACACGAATCTAGGCTCTGTCCACTTACTCTGAGACGGTGGGGAGCTTTCTTTATCTCTGCCTCATTTCATCGTCAGAAAAGCAGGCTGTAATGGCATTTATCTCATAGGGTTATGGTGACACTGAGGTTAAATATGCATCACCTACTACATACTACAAAACAAAGGAAAACCTTGGATCCTATACTTCCCTAGTCTCTGTTTGAAAACCCTTTCCCTTTTATTCGATTTGCCTAATAAATAATGATAGCCATAGATTCTGACGATTTACTGACATATGCGGGAGAGCGCTTTATTGTATATATTAACTGAATCAACCCTCATAATAACCCTATGAGTTTGGTGCCATCGTTGTACTCATTCAGTAGATGAGAAAGCGTTTGCACAAGGTCAGGAGAGTGCTGAGCAGTAGAGAGGACAACCGAGTGCAGGTAGTCCGGCCCCAGAGCCCAGGCCTTGAAACCAACATGGACCGTCTCTTGTGTGATCCCTTTCCTGACCGTGCTGTTCCATACCTGTGCTGCTCATGTGCTGTTACCTTTGTCATATTTTCCTTTCTGAATGTATTACTTTAAATTCTAAGCACTTCCTGCATACAGTCATACCTTGGTACTTGTCAGCTTCAGACCTCATCAAACCTGGGATGCGTCGCGTTTTGATGAGAAAAAAATGTTCCAGCACTTGGGACGTGCTCAGGACTCATTGCACTTGCTGGAGCGTGTATGAGTCACAGCGCCGCCCTGCCAGGGAGAGTGCTTCATCACTCCGTCGCCTGCTCACCACTCATCGGTCTTGGCGCTAGTCTCAAGTTCCGGAAAAAATTAATGATGAGGACCGAGGTACCACTGTATTTGTTATCCTTACTAGGACTATGTTAAAGGTTGCCTGTTTTCTTGTTCACCTTTGTATACCCAGAAGCAAGTGCAATTCTTGGCTTATAGTAGGTGTTCCGTAAAAAGGAACACCAGGACAAATATATTGGGGAAAGAAGATTTTCTAAAAAAATTATCTCTGTCATCTGTGGATTTAATTAATTGATGAGAAGCTTGTGCTATATGTCACAGGTAAGCAAAGGTTAACAGAAAGTAGTTTACTCAAATGTCAGGTTCTTGCTCTCGTTTATTGTCATTGCACACCAAGGAGGTAACAGATATTAATTTGATGTCAGCATGTAAGTCACCATGTTGTGCTGCATACCTGCACTGATGCTTCCATGAGTGATGGTGAAGTGGAGATGAGTTTATTTCTATTAGTGCCTTGTAGTTTGTTTTCCTTCTGTTTGCATTAGCGTGTTGTTTGAAAACAAATGTAATGTTGAGTCCATTTGAATTAACCCTGAGCATGGCACACTGGCTGTCCCTAGAGAGCTAACTGGCCACGGGGAAATGGACACCTTTACCGACCAGGCAGAGCGGTGGGCAGTGGCCAGGGGACTTTGCATGTCAACGAAGCCAGCTACCAGGGCAGGGGACTTGGCCCTTTGTATCAGAGGACAAGATGAATGCGAGTAGCATTAGTAGAGAGTTTTTTAAAATACTTTTTCTTATTTCAAGTGAAGTTTCCAAAATACTGTCCAGCCATAAATCAAGCGAGGGCACTTTCAGCTCTGTTCTCTTTCGGAAGGGGAATGGTGTGCCGAAGAGTTATTCCTCGGCACGGCTTTATTTCTTCCCCCGCTGGGATGTATTAGCAAGGTCCTCACCTTTGGTTTATTGGCTTCAAACAATCTGTGATTGCAGAGGATTATGACTTCCTAGCTTGCAGAAGCCGGGGATGCAATCAGTTCATGAAAGGCACAGGACTTACTTTTTTTCTTTTAAAAAATGTATATTTATTTCTGCCAGCATTTCTGGGGATTTAGACTTAAAAGAGCTTTTGAAAAGAATTTATCTTTGAATGTCCTGCTTCATCACACCTCTCAAATAACAACATTGTGTCAGGCCAATGTGAACTTAGCTTTAACTCTTTGAGTTTAAAGAAATAAGAGGACTTCACACAAAAAATCTGTCTTTCCCATCCCCAACTCTAAACCAAATTAATTGGGAAGTTTATACTCATTGAAATATGCCAAACACATACCCTTTGAAATAATTGGGGATTTCGATTAGCCATGCCTACAGGGTGATAAATAAGTTCTGTTCTTTGGTGGGACCAGGGTTGGTTTGGTCTGAAGACCCTCAGAACTCGATTACTGTGTACTGTGATATCGGTTTTCTTAGATTGCCATCGTGCCCCAGCTTTCTGGACCGCCCTTCTCCGTTTGTTATTGTCAGTCTCCCTGTTGGAAGTCTGCCACGTCTCATCCCCAAGGAGTGTCAGCATTTAAACTCTTCTCCTCATCTGTTGCCTGGGAAATTGCCTCTTTTGGGGTTGCAGAAAGCAATCTCAACGACCTGTCTCTTAAAAACTTAACAAACATTGTGACATGGAGACTATCCTTTTACCAGGCCGCGGTGGGTCCCGGCCTGTAGTCGCCTTGGCAATCAGACATTTGCTGTTACCAAGTGCTTCTACCAACTGCTGCGTCCTTGATGAGTCTGGCCTTAGAGTTCCCCTTCTCAGCAGGTCTGCAGAAGTCAGAGGCTCATGATCTGATGCTGAGATGACCTGTGAATCTGTGGACTCTGCCGATGCCTGCCACTTTTTAAGTTTGGGTCAGTTTTAGAGTATCTATAAAACTGTAAGACTCTTTCTTGTTCAAAAGGACCCTGCTCACTTACTCACTGGGCCGTCAAAGCACATGATACAGTTGCTCCTCCAATCACCAGGAAGCATGTAGGGTGCCGGTGATGGGCAATGAAGTTAGCCACTGTCCATAGCCCAGGCAGCAGGGAGCAGCTGAGAATGGCTGCTTTTATGAGGGCCTTGATTAGCCGAGTTTCACTGGCCAGCATGGCAGCCTGAGGTACATCAAATCACCACCTTTGCTCTTAGGTGTGAATTCATTCGTGTTCCTCATCTTTTCCAGATATAACTTGGCAGGATATATTCAGACTGAAAATTAGGGCCATTTCTCTCATTCCAAAGACCCACTGGAGCAGGGCAAAGGTCAGGGTGCAGGTATCAATCTAATTTATAATGGCAAACATTAAACTGAATGGTGTGTGGTGTGTTAAGCCCCTGAGATAGGTCTCCTAGAAAGGCAGAGAGCAGATCAAGGTCGTGGATTTTTGGTTCCTCTTCCCTCCACTTCCTAGGGCTGTTTTCTTCATTGATTTAACACTTTCTACTACTCAGTGGCCCCTGTACCCACACACTGGAAATTAAACTGACTTTCCTTTTCTTGTGGATTCTTTACCTTTATGGAGAAAATATTGTTGAGTTGGTTGCTTGATCTATTCAAAGTTTAGTTAATTTACCCTCTCTGGTCTCATTTTTGTCATCTCATAAATTGGACCAATAATACTTCAGCATTTCAGATTCAAGGGAATGCACATGCACTAATTTAAGATTATATTGAGTGTTCATTGTTTTTAACCAAGGGCAGAAATTGATTAAAAAACAAGGTGGTCCCAAAGAACTGCTAGAGATTTTGTTGGTGTTAGATAGTGTGCCCTGCCATAGCTTAGGAGTCTGTTGTTTTGATTTTCCACGGTGCCATTAGCACTGAGGCTTGCAGTATATTCAAGAACAATATTTTCAGTTGATACTTTCCTTTAAGGGAATGGAGCTATAATTTTCCTCTGGGGCTTCCGTGAACCTTGTCTTCATCAAGGCCACAGTTGATCTGTGGAAGAAATCGGAGTTCAACGAATCCTTGAATAATAGCCTTGTTTCCAGCTGCCCAGCATCCATGAAAACCTAGTTCCCCACAAGTATGACTTCTTCTGGTTTCTGTTGAGGAAAACTGTATTTGAAGCTGCAGATACGTAGTAGGGTCTCATGTAAGTTGAAATAATAAAAACTAGAAAATTACCATGACTAAAGTACCTTCCCTATTTGAACTTTGATTTCCATTTCATATGCTAGGAATAATAATAATTCTATTAAGCAGGTTGCTATAAAGAGTAAATACAATTTTTAAACAACTTGTCTGGCACATTTTATTCTTTTTTTTAATTTTTAATTTTTTTAATTGTTGTTCAAGTACAGTTGTTCTTTGGCACATTTTAAATTATAAGAGAGACAAACACACCGAAACTCAGGTCTTCTGACTGTACAGGAGAGAAAGCAAAAGAGCTGGCTATTGTTTACTGAAAAGCCCCTGTGAGCCTCAGTTTCCTCATTTGTAAAAGGTATTCCAGAAATTCTTTCTTTACGTAAGACTGCTACAGATATCTGATAACCAGATATTTTGATGATCCATGTGCTCTGCACGTTAGAAAGTGCTCTGTGGTTGTTAGATATCTTCAGTTGCGAGTTGAAACTTGACCTTTGTGCTTTCCTCCACCATGGCAGGGGACGCGTTTGATGCAACTGTCCGAGTATCATTGTAACTCACTGGATATAGGACTCCTGGACAGTGTTTAGCAATCTTTTTTTTTTTTTTTTTTTGCTTTGTAGCACTGGAGCAGAGAAGAATGTCTGTCACATAGTGAGTACTCAATAAGTGTCTCTTTAATGAAATAGTGAATTAATAAAGCACTGATTTTGTTTTAGTTTCCATTCTATTGATCATATGCCTGGCAATATGCTAAGCATATTTCATACTCAGTGACTCTTAATCCTGAGCCCATTAGAATCTCCCAGGGAGCTTTAAGTAGTATTATGGATGTGGCCCCACCAAAAACGGATTGAATCAGAGTCTCTGGGACTGAGCCCGGGACGTAAGTCATTTAAAAGCTACCCCAGCAATTTGAATGTGTGAGAGACATAGAATCAATGAACTCCTGATCCACCGTTTTCCTGGGCTTTGCTTGACTAGGCGGCTTGCTGATGTTTGCCAATGGCTGACTTCTGGGCGCCCAGCTTTCCGTGGGCGTGTTCTCCCTTCCTGCCATTTGTCATGGCTAAAATGTTCTACATTAACAAGGGTGCACATCGGTCGTCCACTTTAATGGGGTAATCTCTTCTGCACCTCGCTCCTGAAACACAGTCATGACGTCCATGTAAATCAGAAACTTAAATCCGTTTGTGATGTGAAGGAAAACATGTAAATCAGGATGGAGAAAATTAATGTTGACAAAGATCCCTGATATGCTGTAAATTGCTGAGGCCTGGGTCTCAGACTGGTTTCAGAGTCACAACTACAAGTAATTACTCCATGACTTTATGAAATGAGGAGGCAGTGCCTGCGAGGTGGTGGGAAATGGAGGTGAATTCCTATCGAAGTGTTCAGTTTGCAACTCTGTTGGCACAAACCAGCCAAAACTTGCCAGTGCCACTGGGGGTGGCGTTTTACCTTGGAGGTACTTCTGATTCTAAGGAGGGCCGAGCAGACAGGCTCACGTTGCGTGTTTGTTGAGGATGTCCTTCGAGCAAAACCTGTCTGGATTCTTTGGAATTATGCCACTTTTGCTTTTAGATGGTTAACATTTTCATTCAAGTCCTACTGATGTGTGATTTTGTGCAAGGAGTGAAGTCACATTGTCGACAGGCAGGCACACATGTGGTGAGGACTGGGGGAAACGTCACTACCACTCGAAGACAACAACATGCACCTTTGCCTTGTCACCCAGTGACACAGTTAAATAGCCACTCAAGAGCTCCGTAATAACACAGGTGACAGGAGCACTGTGAGTTGCTTCAAGGCAGGGTGATTAGATGGCAAAATGAATGCTATCCGGGGAGCTATCAGCAGCCAAATGTGAAGTTATTTTTACTCAAGGCAGTGATTTCTGCTCGGTTTTTGAAAACCTTAGGGTATCTCCAGGTGTATCAAAAAATGTCATACAATTCTCAAAAATAATAATATCCTTGTAGAGTATATTAATACCTAGTGTGCTTTTAGCAGTGAGCGTGGAGGTGGGTGAAAATGAGGGATCAAATGGACAGCTGATCTGCTTGACACATCATTTCCCCAGGAGGACACCCCCAGAGCATAACCGCCAGTGTCCCCAGGTCTTCCTCTATGAGCCACCTGGACCCAATGCTTGTCTGTGATGCTCCCTACTGCTCTGGAAGAACCTGTGTGTTTCCGCCCCACCCCCCAGACATTTTTCCTCTCATTTGCACATGCTACCTGGATCCGTGGTGCATTTATCTCCTACCACCCTCCCTTTTTGCTCTTACCTTTGATTTTCCCTTTGTTTTAGAAATAATGGATGTTAGTTAATAAATAGCATGACAGGCAGGATGAAATGAACAGTGGTGTGCTCACGTTGATAGACTGCGCTGTCTGCAGATAATTTACCAGGGCCGGGTGCTGGCATGCACAGCCCCACGAGAAGGACTTATCCCTGATCTTAAACCAAAATCATTTTTGAAAATTTCCATTATTCATAAGGTGTGAGGCAGGAAAACTGCAAGAGGCTGTCCTGTGATGATGCCTCTGAGCTGGTGGGTCTCCGGTTCAGGAGTCAGAAACAGGCAAACATCTGTATTCGTGCACTTGGGGAGATTACCAGCTTTCAGAGAGAGAACTTAAGGCGGGAGTCCAGCACCGTGAGACAGAGTTTTCTGCCCTTATTACCGAGAATTTTTCCTGCTCCTTCCAGGCTCTCCCCAATGAGTTCTGAGACTCTGCTTTTGCAGCTGCTGCTAGCTCCATCACGTTGAATATATTTCTTCACTTTTCTGTCTTGCCTCTCCTGTAAACCCTTTGATGATAGGACAACGTTTCTTTGTATGCCCCTCGCCTGCTAGAGTGCCTGGCCCACTTAGTAGGCTCATTAAAATTAATTAAAGGAATGACTGAGTGACCAAGTGAATAAAGATCAAAAAGGATATTTCTGGGATTCTCTAGGTAGAATCTAAGAGAACCCTCCTCCACAATATTATTGAACCCTCAGGGCGTGTCAGGAGAGGAAGAGCAGGGCAAGGATTTTCAAGTCTTCTCAAAGTTAGGAAAGAAATCAGACAGTATTTATTTTCTCAGGATTCTGCTCCAGAACATGTGGCTTTTCCAGAATCACACGCCCATAATTTGTGAGCATTGTAAGGCCACCGTATCTGCATTAATACACCTCATAGACGGCCACCACAGTTTGGCTCCAGGAAATTCTGATTGCAAAGCTCCATTGAACTCTGCTATGGTCAATCTCTCTTTGAAAGGCAGGTTTCATCACAACCTGTCATTGGGCGCTAAAGCTTTTGAGCAGAAGTCCTTGGAAGCAGAGGACATGGGCTTCCTGGACTTCTGACAGACATTTCACTTAGGAGCCTTGCCTGACTGTCAGTGTGATTTATAAAAGAAACCCCACAGAAGTCAAGAGCCGTATGACTTTACTCATACGTGGGATGTAAAACTGAAAGCAGCAAATGAAAACCAAGACAAACAAACAAAAAAAAATCATAGACACAGACAGCAGTGTGGTGGTTACCAGAGAAAAAGGAGAATCGAATATACAGGGTCCAGCGCAGATAACACCTTTTTTTTATTACCAAATCATAAGCATGTCATTCTGTAACATCACAGTGTCACACTCAAGCACACCATATGACATTTTAGGTGAAATGTTCAAATTAAATCTATAAATTATCATACCTGTATTATTACCCTACCAACCACACTCAAGCCGGAGTTACTTCTGCCAGACCCTGTATGTATGGTTGACAGAAGGAGGTTCAACATTGGGTGGTGAACACACAGCGCATTATACAGATGATATGTCACAGAATTTTTATACTTGAAACCTATATAATTTTATTAACCAATGTTACCCCAATAAATTTAATTTAAAAAACCCATAGAAAAAGAGTCCTGACTCCTAAGAACCGCTATGTGTCCCCAGATTCTATTAGGATAAAACAAAACATAAAACACGGTGTACCTGATTCCAGCGCATGCAACAGAGGTGAAACTCCCTGGTATGGGCGCCATGCCTGTGAGCTGGCTGTTTTCCTTAATACAGAGACAGTAATTTATAATGAGATGCACTAATGCACACACACACGCGTAAACCTACACATGCCAGCTTCTGCACATAGTCCCAGTGGCCAGACGAGGCAAGGCTAGCAGAGGGTTCTGCAAATGATCTGTATTCAGAGATACAGCCGTCCTGCCACTCACTTCGCAGTTGGTAAGCTGATGACTGTTTACTCAAAGCTTAATGGGTCTGTTAGGAGTGACCTTTCCTAGTGATTTTCTACCCAATCAGTCTTAACTGTTTAATTAATTAATTTTCTTAAGCAAATGGGGGCTTTCCCATTTCTTCTCTCTGAGCAAGCACTCATTTACACCATACTTCAAATTATTAGTTCGGGAATGTTAGTGAGTGTCCATCATTTATTTTTATTTTTCTGGTTGGCATCTCAGCAACTGACTGTTCTCATTTATCCTGTGCGTGTGTGTGCACGTGTGGAGGCATATACCCCTGCAAGTATGTGAGGTCATGTGTTTGTTACGGAAACCTTGCTGACTGCTCTAAAATTCAGCTAAGAACAGCAGCTTAAGTGACAAAGTTTGATTTTCCATATACTCAGGATGCTAAAACAATGGAAGGAAAATGAACCAGAAAGCCCTCGGTACAGCCTTTCTTGGGTGATCTGCTTTTTCAGAAGCTGATAAGGGCAATGATATATCTCAGTGGGGCTTCATTATTAGAGACAGGGAAGGAAGGAGAAAGAGCCAGTGCCTTTTCTTCTATAATAAGGCCATTTTCCTCAGGAGGAAAAGTCAACACAAGCCCTGTCTCTGTGGATCTCAGTTGTCACGAATGGGCCAATTCACATCTTCTATTCTATTTAATAGCCCAGGCTTTTCTTCTACTTTTTTTTTATTGTTTGAATTTTTCCATTATCAATTACAGGGAGATGTGCGTATAATGGGTAATGCAAAGCAGATGGAAAAAGGATGAACAATTGAGATGATTTTAGACATCTTTTGTTCTGGAAAACTGTATTCTCTTCTGGTCTTCCACATAATCCCCTCTCAAGTCCCTCTTCTAAGCATAAGCCACCCTTGAACACAAAGCAGCTCTTCACCACTAAAGCAGATTCGTGGAGACAGGGTGACACAGGAGGTGCCATTGGGTTCTCTCACCTGTGGGAGTCCGTGCCTTTCCTAGGGATGTTCAATGTGTCTCATCATCAGCATATGCTTTACATATACATCCTTTAATAGTATTCTTTGATTGCATGTAACTGCAAGTAAAAAAAAATGTTCTCTTTTCCTATAAAATGACATACACACACAAACACATACTCACTGCAGAAAAACATTTGACAAATAGAGAAAGTTCATTTACCAAGAAAAAAGGCAAAAGCGAGAAAACGTAGCCATGAGGGGTGGGTAGGAGAAAACTGCCCACTGGCCTCCCGTGTGTGGGGCAGCCTTGCTTTCCCTTACTCCTCCTTGCCTCCCCCCAGGAGACAGGAATAGCACTGCCCATAGACATTTTTGGAGGAATGGTTACAGTTTAAGACCCTTGATCTAATATCATAATGCTACTAAAATTATTTACTAATTCTCTTTCTTCAAACGTAACTGTTAGATTTGTGCCTGTGTATGACAAATCTTCTGGGTGAGATTTTACAGCCTCCTTGTATATCTGGTCTTCTTTCCTAATGTTTTATGTTAATTTTAACCATACGAGGTTGTAATTTTTGACCATTTTTGAACGACAGAATGGTTCAACCTAATAGTAAGAGTGAGTGCTCGGTAAAAGGTAACTACCGTTTGCCCAGCATGTCACACAGATCATCTCACTTAGTTCTCAGAATATCCATCCCCTGTAACTACTTTGGTGAATCCCCACTTTCCAGATGAGACCCTCAAGGCTCAGAAAGGCAGTGACTTAGTTTAGTGTTAAATGGCCAGGAAGGAGGAAGCCAGTATCACAAGTCAGTTCTCTTTGACTCTAGAGTTTTCTATTCCAGGCACACAAATTATTTTTAAGAATACCTATTCTTAATGGATGCCCAATGTTTTCAATAGCATATTGAATGGATCTACTTCAGTATTTTTATCTTAGAAACATTAAGTCCCCTGATTAAAATTTACATTGATTTTATATTTGCGTTACTATGAAGAATGCTGTGCTGAACATCACTCTTAGTTTTACTTAGGAGTATGTGTTTTAGCTGGGTTCAAATGCACTTGCTGTCTGTTGCACTCTCCATAAATGGATAACATGAGCCTTGAGATTTGCCAGCAAGGAGGTTACTGTTGTTTTTTTTTTAGTAGTCACTTTTCACTTTCAGAGTGTTTTATTTTAGAATCTATTTCATGGCAGAGACCTGGTAGTGTGTTTTTATAAAACATTCCGTTTCTGCCCAAATTTCCAGGCACCCAGCTGTTAAGAGAGCCTGATACACCTGTAACTGCAGCTCCTTTTCATCAAGAAAATGTTAACAAAAGCATTGGCTTCACTTCCCCATGGAACTGGCAGCCCTTTGAGCTCTAGTGTTACCCCCTCAGATATAGGACAGTGGTTTTCTACTGTGTTGTTTTGATGGGAAGGGACAATTTAATCAAACAGAAATAGACTTGACGCAATTATGTTTGAAATGCTGCATAAACATTTCAGGTTTTCTAGATGTAAAAGGAAAAACTAATTGTCTAGCCTGGAACACTGTTCCTTCCCTCAAGCAATTGTCAAATAGAGGCAACCGTGGGTCAGGAGGATCACACTTCAGGACTGGAGAAACTCAGGCTCTTGTCTTGGGGTCTCAGTAGGTTGCATATCAGTAAGGGAACTTGAGACCATTAAGAGAGGATGCTTGTTAGCACCTGTATTTCAAACCAATTTCATGCTAAGGAGGGACCTGGTGTAATTTGGGTGGTAAGTTTCTGCTGTCAGGATAGCCATTTCAGTGTGATGGTGGTCCCATGCAGGACCCTGAAAGCAGAGTGTGAATGGTGTGAATGGTCTGCCTTGGGGAAAACTGATGACCGGGTGGGGGGGGGGTGCGGGCGTGGCATGAGTCCTGGCTGGCCAGCAGTGAGTCCCGGGAGAAATCTGAAGCTGCTCTGGCTGCAGAGGAAGACAGGATAGGGGAAAGGACCTTTGTGTTACTGAACAGAAAGCAGCATAGGAGACAAGTATGTGTCCAGTATTGTGAGGCTTTGCCTGCTTCATATTAACAACACTGCCAGAGTTTGATATATTAATATATGAGGACTCAATGATTGCAAAAGGATTTTTTAGAGCATACAAGGTGGGACAAAACTAGGTTTGCTGTTGTTCATATGGAAAATAATACAACTAATAAATAATATAATATAAGAATAAACTGTTTCATGTACTCACAACGGTAAGCCTCCTGTTGCCCCACTCTGTATATTATGTAAGAGAGGTCCAAAGAGTAAAAGTGTAATTTTAACAATAATTTTTGAAGTAGCAATGCTTTAGAAAGTATGTATTTCTTTAGTACAAATTTATCTCCTGGATGAGTAAAAGACTTATTACATCGTGTAAGGGAGAGTATCTGATGTTGGTTGAAAGCAGAACAGAGATTTATAAAGCCCTGGGTGCTTATGAAAGCAGCCCAAGGAATGCATTTTGCCTGTCTGTTCTGGTAGTGAATTCACATTGCAATCATGATACCTTAACATGCACAACCAAAACAAAGTTTAGTCAAATGTAAAACCTTTTGAAAACTGAGCGCGGGGTACCTACTCATCTACCACTCGGGGGACATCCAGCAGCAGCAGTCGTTCATGGAGTTTTTGTTTGGCAGCAGTCGTTCATGGAGTTTTTGTTTGGCAGCAGTCGTTCATGGAGTTTTTGTTTGTTTTCCCCCTTTTTTTTTTTACCACAGTGGTCATTTTTATTATATCTGTTAGGCTAAAAGATTTCTTTCAGTCTTTGGGCAATTGATCATACACCTGTGTCATCATACATTTCTCACTAGAACAAGCTGTTTAAAATGAAAAAGCAGATGATCGTTTAAAAAGCGTTTTTAAAAGAGTGAGAAAACAGGACACAGACTGAGAGAAAATATTATTAAAAGATTCATCTCATAGAGGATTGTGATCCAAAATATACAAATCATGCTTAAAACCCAACAGCAAGAAAATAACTCACTTAAAAAAAATGGGCAAGAGGTATGAATAAACACTTCATCAAAGAAGATGTGGAGATGGAAAACAAGCATACAAAAAGATGTGCAACAGCATATAAGGGAAATGCAAATTAAAACAATAACATTACACTCCACACTTTCAGAATGGCTGAAACCCACAACTCTGACAAAACAACATGCTAGGGAGCATGTGGGGTAACTAGCTCTCGTGCTTTGCTGGTGGGAGTGCAAAATGGTACAGCCATGGGGAAGACAGTGTGGCCAGTTGTTATAAAACTAAACATAATTTCACCATAGGATCCAGCCATCTTACTCCTTGGTATTTACTCAGATAAATTGAAAACATGTCCACACAGAAAATCTACACATGGATGTTTATATTAGCTTCATTTACAACTGCAAAATTGTTGGTTCAACCAAGGTGTCCTTTAGTGGGTGAACAGATAAATAAACTGGTATATCCAGACAATGAAATATTATTTAGCACTGAAAAGAAATAAGATATCAAAACATAAAGACACATGGGCAAATCTTAAATGCTTATTACTAAGTGAAAGAAGCCAGTCTGAAAAGGCTACATGGTTCCAACTATATGACATTCTTGAAAGAGTAAAACTATGAAGACTATAAAGAAATTAGTAGTTTCCAGGGATTGGTTTGGAGTGGGTGAGGGAGTGATGAATAGGTAGAATATTGTGGATAGTTAGGGCAGTGAAACTATTCTGTAAGATACTCTAATGGTGAATACATGCCATTGTATACGTTTGTCAAAGGCCATAGGATGTGCAGCACCAAGAATGAGCCCTAATGTGAACTAGGGACTTCAAGTGATGACTGATGTGTTAGAGCATGTGCATTCATTATTGCCGCACTGGTGCATATGTTGGTAGCGGGGACCACTGTGCGTGTTTGGGGGCCAGGGGGATATACGAACTCTATATACTTCCCACTTATTTTTGCTATGGATCAGAAACTTCTCTAAGAAGTAAAGCCTATAAAAAAGTCTCTGAATAATTCTATTTTTGATGATCTCTATGCTTTGAACCTTCTGTTCAACAGTTTTACCTGTGTGTGTTGTTTGTTTACTCTTACAAGGCCTTCAAAGGGGAACTGGGGATTTGTCCAGGTAGCCAGACCTGCTGGAGACTTCATGTTGAGCTGAAGCTACATAGTCTCGCCCCTCCACACCCATCCCTAGCAAGGCGACACTATAATTTCTTACTGGGTTGAGGTTCTACATTAGTGCTCAGTGGTAGTAGCTGTGTGTTGAGCACGTGGCATGTGGAAAATGCTCCAAGGAAATCAAAATTTGTCCTTGGCTCAAAATTAAAGTGCCCAAAATAACTTATCCCTTTCATTCTTTCTTAAGCTCTAATGCTCACCACCTGAGGAGAGCTGTCTGATCAATAAGACTGTCCATTTACCAGTGGCATTTTCAGATTCTTGACCTTTTTATATATTTCATAGTGTTTTCAACTTCTGGGACTTCAAAAGTTCAGCAGATCAGAGGGGATTTTTCAACTCTGTATAAGATATAGCACACAGGAAAGCAATTTCTTAGATTTCCCTCGTGGGAGTAAGGTGCTTGGATTGCATGAGGTAGGACTCTTGACAGAGTGTTTCTGGAAACCCAGCCAGCATAGAAAGAAAGAAGCATGGCTCAGATTGAATTTGCAATGAGCAGAGGAAGGATGTCAGCCTGCTTACCTGGTTTTGTCTTCCTGGGCACCAGACAGAGGGTTTATAGTTTCTTATAGTTTCTTCTGAATCTGTATAGTTTCTACTGAGGTGCCAGTGCTATAGATGTCATGATTCTAAGGTTAAGTGTGAGATGGACGCACCCATCCCTCCTCAGCCTGGCCCCCAGTGTCCTGATTTGCAAGACAAATGATTGCTGTAACCTGTCAGGACATTGACACCCTTCAGTCAAGTAGAGGAGTCGGATAAAGGATACGCAAATAGGTCAGGGGGATGAGAGAATTTTCAAGGTTGGTATCTTTACCAAGAGATCCAGAAAAAGTCACACTCAACCCCATCTTCCTTATTTCAGGAGATTAGTGCCTATCACATCAGTTGAGCCCAGTGAGGACCAGGGAGGCAGAGGCATTCAGCAGGATTGTGTGTGAGGAAATGGGTGAAGGAGGTTTCTTGAGAAGGATTTGCCAGAGTGCTGGGCTACTTCCTGTTCCTGTCATGTGGTAGTGAAGGAATGGGCTTCAAGACAGTTTCACCTGGATCCCTGCAGATTTGGTGATACAAAGACTGGCACTTGACTCTTAACTGAGACATAATGGTGGGTGGGTTGGCATCTCACCTCTGCCTAGAAAATCCAGAGGGAGAGGAGGAGTTGAGCACCAGAGGCTGGGTCCGAGAGGGTGCCACTGTTTGGTGCTGTGGCACTGGTCAGAGAGAGAGATCAGTGAGGACCATGCAGGAGAGAGTGTCACTGGGCTCCTCTCAGGTTCAGCAGGCCTGCCTGAAGGGGTGAGGAGACCAAACAGTGAAGAGGGTTGGAGACTATCAGCTGAGCAGAGGGTCTGCATTTGGTGCTTGGACTAAAAATGCAGCCATCCAGGCCTGGGAGCACAGAGGAGGGAGCTCAGCAGCGGGCTCTGAAGACTCCACAAAAGAAAGAGTCACTTCCACCATCTGCCACACCCAGAGTCTCTGCTGGAAAGCAGCCAGACATAGGAATGGTCCTTACTCTTTATCTGCATTGCCCGCACTCCTGGAGCCAGTCAGCAGGTAGAGAGTGGCTTAGACTATTCAGAGAGTGGAAGACCATACCTTGTCCACAGGGCAGGTGTCTGCCTGAAAGGGGGGGGCTCAGGGCAGGAAGGTAGGAGCGTGGGAGGGATAAGGGGGAGGATTTAACCCAAATATAGCCTTTTGATTTCTGTCTTCCACTGGACATTTTATTTATGAAATTAAGACAGTACATGTGCTTTAAAGTGACCTGGGGACTATCTAGCATAGTAAAATAAACAGAAAGCCCAAGAACCTGCCAGAGATTTCCTCTAGGAGTAGGAAAGATTGCTCTGAAAGACTAAAATTTAAGGGAACCACATTTTAAGTCACTAGTCGTGTTTGTTAAACACCTGGTTACAGATATAGGTGCGAATGTCGATGTTGGCCCTGCGTCTAGCAGGTGGGCCCTCACCCCGCAGCTCATGGTTCTCCTTGTTCGCTTCCCTTTGCTGTGGTCCTTGTGCTCTGGCACACCGTGGCGGTGGGGAAAATAGTGATGGGAGCATATGCCCCCTTTTTTGGAATGTAAAATTGTAGCCTCTGAAGATGGTGGAGGAATGTGTCACCCACTCCCTGAAATCTATCTAAAATCATGAGCAATCTATGGAAGGGAACATGGTCATCTTAAATGGGATTACACTTGAAACTTAATAATACACTAAACCAGGCATGTACATCATGAACCTGGAGTCCTGTGTAGCATGATTGTAGCATTTAGATTTACTTGGGCCCTGGCTGATGTGGCTCAGTGGATTGAGTGCCAGCCTGTGAACCGAAAGGTTGCCGCTTCGATTCCTAGTCCGGGAACATGCCTGGGTGGCAGGCCAGGTTGGGACTCTTTTGAGAGAGGACATTGAGAACAATTGTGTTGAGACAATAGGAATACATTGGGATTGTCCTGAGCAAACCAAGACAGATAGAGCCATTCAGCTCATATTCTGCTGCTTAGAATTTTAGTTGATTTTATTTGCTAGACATGGCAGATAAAATCATACCCTGCTTTTGTGCAGTTTCATGACATTCGCTATGTAACACTATTAAGCATTCCGTGAACCAAGTAGCTCAGGGAATTTACTGTTTATTCACTTCATGCTTGATGGCATTGTGGGTCACACACATTCCTACCAGAAGCCAGCCAAGCACTTAATGAAGCAGTGTATGTATATTTCCCCAGGAATCCTCACATGCTCCTCCTGGTTAGAGACCCCAGAAAATACTCTTGTCTGAGGCAGACCACGTTCAAGAGTAAGAAAAAAAATGACCACGACTGGATGGGGGATCCGAATTAGGTTGGTTCCTTTTAAGAGTCAGTGGAATCAGGGTGGAAAGTATGTAAGATTTAAAATCAGAAGACCTGGATTTAAATATGTTACATCAGTACTTTGTGAGATCTAGCAAATATTTAACTTCCCCCAGTGGAAAGGACATTGCTATCACACCGTGCCCTCTTTACAAAGAGGTGTTTAAGAGGTCATTATTATTGGGGACATTAAAATTCTTTCTGTGTTATAGAATGTCCAAGGAAGTCATTATGAAAGCTCCTGTTAGTTCTTTTTTTTAAAAAAGATATATTTCAATTAGTTTCAGGTGTACAACGTAGTGATTAGACATTTATATGTCTTACGAAGTGATCACATGGTAAGTCTAGTACCCATCTGACACCATACATAGTTATTACAATTTTTACTTACCACTAAAATTAAGTAGCGAACTTTTTTCAGCCTGACATCTTCTCCTTGCATCTCAGTCTAGATGCTGAACAATCTGGTAAGGAGGTGATTGGTATTTGTTTTTCACTCTGGCCAGATTTTAGGTCACTGCCTACACTATTCATTCTCTCTCTCTCTCTCTCTCTCCTCTTTCTCCCTCCTTGCTCTCTTCTCTCCTCTCCTCTCCCCTCTCTCTCATTGCTGGTGAGGTAATGTATGGGAGAGTGCACAATCAATGGCAGAGTCCAACCAGATCTTTATTATTAAGAAGCCACCTTGCTCAGGTGCTCTTGTGTCTGGCAGAAAGCACTGCACAAAACAGGTGCAGGTTCTTCCCCCACAGGAGGATGTAGTGGACAGGAAGGCCAAAAAAAAAAAAAATAGTTACAGTGATGAAAACTTAATTGGAGCATCCAGGGAATAGAAAACAAGATAGAAGTTCCCCTAGTGTTCTAAGGATGTTTAAATGAGCTGCAGCTATTTGGAAGACAATTCCTGGGGAAGAAGTTAGCACAGGCTCCCAGCCAGTTTGGCTTCAGTTTCTAGCACTTGAACTCAGCAATACTCACAAGAGCTGTCAGGTGTTTTAAAGCCTGTGTTCTCTTCGTTGACCTCAGTGGAGCCATGCCTCTAAGAGTTTGAGAACCCAGAGAACCCTTTAGAACCCAGAGATTACCAAGCCAGTTTGCAATTCATTCATCAACATTGATCGAGTTCAGCACCGAAGCCAATGGTCGCAGTGGGGTATTGAGGGTGGATTTCCCCACAGGAGATATTTGGCAATGTCTGAAGACATTTATCGTAATTTTGACTGAGGGTGGGGCTGCTACTGACTTCTACTGGGTGGTGGCCAGGCTTGCTGCTGGAAGTCACCAGTGCGTAGGGCAATTCCAGACAACAAAGAATTACTGTACCCAAATGTAAATAGTGTCAGAACTGACAAAGCCTGGCCTCACCTAACTGCTGATTTAGCATTATGGTGGATACAAAACAACCAAGCAATATGATCCCTGTCTTCAAGATATTTACAGCTATAATTCAGAGACTAAAACAATGCACCCTTTCGTTAGTTGAAATGATTCCACATCCAGCAATATTTACTGAGCACTTAGCTATATACCAGGGACTCTGCAAGGTTTTAGTACCGTCTGTCATTGTGGTAATACCTGTCCTCAAGAGGCTTCAAGTTTACTGAGGACGACACACGTGAAAGAGGAAAACTCAAAATTCGCTGCCCAGCGGGCTAAGGAGTATTTCAAAGGGAAAACCAGTGAGGCCCTGGGAGGGAATAACAGGAAGTCTTCTTTAGGATGAGTGGTCAGGGGAAACCTTTCTGAGAACATGACATTAAACTGAGAAACGTTGGCCAGGTGAGAAGTGAAGGGAGACAAAGGCAAGCAGAGGTACCCGGTGGCTTCAGGCTCTGAGGCAGGAACGAGGGTGTGGTTTGAGTGATGGAGTGGATATGCCAGTGTACAGATGGGGTATAATCAAGCCAATAAACCTGGTAAGAACTCAGAGAAAGGAGAAATAAATACAGGTGAGAGTCACAGGGAAAATCTAGAGGGGGAATAGGGAGTTGGGGACTGGGGGGAGATGCACAGGCAACAGTTCAGAGAAAGAGATGAGCAGGTCTGGTTTATAAAAAGAAAGAGAAGCATCTTGGCTTCCTGGTCTAAAGCAGGACATGAGAGAAATAAACTTCAGTGTTCCCCAGAGTGCTTTTTAATGGGGCCCTTTCCTTAGTGGCACCATATACGAGTGATGGAAAACATGACCATTTTGGAAAACTAGACACTTCTTTGTAAAGGGATGGGTACAGGCAACTTTGTGTTCAAGAGAGCTCTAGCGGGGAGAATCATAAGGTTAGAAGCAAGGAGTTGGGCCTGGGATGACTGATGGCGTGATGAGAAAACTAAATTAAGTAAGTAAGTAAGTAAAACCTGTTGCCATCAGGAACTGTCCGCTTTATTCACTCCGTAAACCTGTTTCAGTGCCTTTAATGTACCAGATCCCGGAAACAAACTGGTTGAGCAAACTCAAAAATGGCTTCTGCTCACATGAAGTTAGGAGAGATACCACTGTTTTTTTTTTTTATTCACAATTAAGTACGGAGATGTATGGATATTTGTACTTATGAAGATGCATGATTAGAGGATTCTAACTGGACAGGAGGGCCAGGGAAGATTTTCCAAGAAAATAATGAAGAAGAGGCATGTAGAAATTGACCAGGTGAGTTGGGTGGGAAGGAAGGGCAGAGGCATTGGCGCATGGAGGGAAGGATCATGGCAAGAAGGAAGGACAGGGACCTGCAGTGTGACTGGAATGGACAGGGGTGTGAATGAGGCTAGGCGGGCGGGGAAGACAAGGAGGGAGGGAGGAAGGATGGAAATGGGGTCTGGTGGGGAGGGGAAGAAGTGGGCAAATATACATTTCCAAAAGTCCAAGATAAGTTGCTGCCAAATCGTGTTGGAAAATAGTGCAGCAAATCAGAAGTCTTATTGGTGGGAATTGCATTGGTGTATTCCTATTTAAGAAATGCTCAGGGGGCCAAAGGTAAGACTTGGGGATCAACCAGATAAATAAACTGGGGGTGTCAAGGGCTGTAGGCTAGGTGTTGGAGTGCCTAACAGGGTAGATAATTCACTGAGAGAGGAATCTCTGGAACAGGACACTTTTTAGGGGAGTTCACAAGTTCAGTTTCAGAAAGGTTGATTTTAAGCTGTGTTTGAAATACCTAAAAGGAGTTGTCAGATGCAGGTCTGGGCCCCGATAAGCAGCCACCGGGTTCCTGCTTAATTAAAAGCCGACACTTCCCTCCGCAGAGGGTGGCGTCTTGCCCCCATCACAGTCCCACTCTGTTAATCTGTGGGCTTGCAAATGGGTGCAGCCCACCACTGCCCCCTGATATCACCGCTAATCTGAAACTAAGCAAAGAGCCAAAGAAAGTTTAAATCCAAGATCATTCATGAGCATGTGTTTAGGGGAGAAACTAAAGGATCAGATATTGGCTTGGCCAGTCCAAGAGGGGAACCCTTCTGTCCCACATAACTTGGAGGGAAGAGAATTGGGTCCCACATTAGCCGCTCATATAAGCCTTGGAGTAGCTGATTAAAACTGTGCTGGCCAATGAGCTAATAGTGTGATAGGATTATGTCTTAGAAAGGGATCTTCAAAGTCGTCCAGATCCACCCATACCTTTTACAGTTGAGGAAACTGAGGTCTGGAGAGCATAAGTGCCTTGTCTACTTAAGCTTAGTCCACTTATTAGTGACAGTATGTCTGGCTTCTGTCCCCATCTATTTCACTGTCCCACTTGGCTCAATTCACCAGAATTCTGATTGTCAGGGGAGTGACATATAGTATTATTTCACTCTCCTGCACCGTGAGTGTAAATGTTGATCAAATAGCCCTAGACCCCTTAGGAGAAGTGTTCTACGGCTTTTTGCTAGCACGCGCTTATAAATCACCCTACTGAAATTCAAAACAGCTTGGATAACGATCTGAATCTTAACTAGGAATTTAGCAGTTTATTACAGCATCCGGAAATTTTAGTTCATCACTGTCCCAAGGGGAGGAAGGGGGGGGGGCAAAAAACAGTATAAGAAACCAGTTAATAAATTTGATTTTAAAACCCAGTATCTCCCCCCGCCCCAGTAAATGTTGTAAATTCTGGTAGTGTATGATTTGCTTGTGGGAGCAAACTCAATGTCAAAATTGTTTTAATAGCCTTTGATTTACTCTTTAAGTGCTTATTAGGTTGACTGATGGCAGTGTTCTGAAGCCCAGTCACAGACTTGGGAGAGATGGGAATTCCTTGTTGTCTTCCTTCTGACTGGATGTATGTGTTGGTTGTTTTGGTTTGGGGAGGACTGTAAAAAAAGAACTCCTGGACCTGGACAACAGTGTGCTGATCGTGGAGGGAGGGCGGACTAGGTGGGTGGGTAAAGGTAGAAGAGGGGATAGGGAGGGTAAATGGTGACAAAAAAACAATTAAATGTTATTTAATTTAAATAAAATAAAATTTAAAAAAATAAAAGGAAAGCAAGGAGGGGACCTGATTGCTTTTCCTCCGTGAGTGACAGGTGGTTCTTATTTTTCCTTTGTGTCACCTAAAAGAATGTGGTCTTGACACAAGGACACTTCTCAGGCTCCTGTCCCCCAGATGCTCTGTTCCAGTAGCCCCCTCCCCACAGAGTGGGAATAGAGTAGCCTGACTTGGGGGCTTCATCCTGCCTTTAACACTTACAGGCAAACTTATTTTTCTAGTTAAATCATGATCTCAGACAAGAACCACCTCTCTATCTGTGTGCCTCGAAGTCCCACTGAAAAGCAAACCAGGCAGTTGAGGCGGTAATGGCTTGGGTTTTCATTTTTTCAGGCCACAATAACTGCCTCACCATGCATAGCACCCAGCAGGGTGAGCTCCTCTCTTTTTAATAGACAGAATGAAGTTGCATTCCATCCTGTGGTCATTCTCTGAATCCCCAATGGCCAGCATAACTAAGAAGGCTGTAGTCTTGGGCTTTTGAGATGTAAATACTATTGCCTTTACATGAAAACCCACCAAGTCCCTTCCTGGGTCTTTACTTATAAGACCTTTAGATGAAGAATCAGTGAATTTCAGTTCCCACAGCATTTTCTTTACTCTAAATCCAACCACAGTGTTCATCAATTTGTTTAATAATGCCCCAGAGTCTTTGGTTCCAGTTTTGAATAATGAACATTCTAGCGCTCTCTGCTTTAAACGCTTTCTAAATTTGTGTTCCCTTCTATGCAAAAAGCAAGTTTATGAGAAGAAGACTTCCTTTTTTCTGAGTCTAAAGAGAATGGACATAGAGAAGAGGAAACTCTAGAACATGACCCATTTGGAGGAATATCACAAATTCAGTTTCAGCAAAGTTGATTTTGAAGTGTGTTTGGGCCATCCAAGATGAGTTATTAGGCTTGGCCAAAGAAAAGGTATTACAGCAATATAGTCCTTGCATTTCTTTTTCCGTTTTACTGACCAATGGTGTTGCCATTGTAGTAGAGCCTCACCATCCTGCTGTTCATTGTGTTAATGTAAGAAATGTCCAAACATGTAAGAATTTTTATGAGTTTATTTGGGCCAAACTGATGAAAATTGCCAGGAAGCAAAATCTCAACGAAATAAGAAAATGCTCTGGAGAATGGCCGTTTTATCACTTATTTTATACATCAGAATCGAAGGGGAAGTTGTAAGAGGGTAGCATGAAATCCATTGGTGATAAATTAGGGAAATGGTAGAAAACAAAGCAGGGAAATCTCTAGGACTGGGTAGAGAGTAAAACAGATAGATACTTCTTTTACATTGGTGGGTACAGGATAGTTACCAATTAACATTTACAGCACATAGAGATGGTATGCGGGAGAACATCAGACCATCCTGTGACATTACTTTAGGTCTCTGAGTTTGTAAACTCCCCCAGGCAGGTCTCCCCTGAGCTTGTCAGGTTAGTATGTGGCCCCCTTTTCATCCACAATTCCTATATGAAGCTTTTCTTTTTTTAAGATTTTATTTATTTGTTTTTAGAGAGAGGGGACGGAAAGGAGAAAGAGAGGGAGAGAAATATCAGTATGTGGTTGGCTCTCATATACCCCCAACTGGGGACCTAGCCCACAACCCTGGCACATGCCCTGACTGGGAATCGAACCAGTGACCCTTTGGTTCGCAGCCTGTGCTCAATCCACTGAGCTACACCAGCCAGGGCCTATATGAAGCTTAAAAAAAAATCAATGCAGGCCCCACACCTGGATGCCTGGGGTAGAATTTGGGTGCTTATATTTTAAAGCTCACAAACTTCAGGTCTTCTTGTACAACTAAAGTGGAGAACCCCAAAAGGATTACACTGTCAAAAAAAGATTGTACATTTCTCTAACTAATGTAATCGCATAGAGGAGCAGTGGTCCTAAAGTTCTGTGGACTTAGATACTCTAGGGAGCATGTTGAAATGCAAATTTTATGGTCCCAAGAGACTGATTCCTATAGGTTCCAGGGTGAGGACCATGTATCTACAATTTAACAAAATCTTGTTAAAGAAACAAAAAGACTGCTTCATGAGGTTGTTGATATTGTGCTTTTCTTGTTTTTGTTTCATTTCTGGTTTGGTTTCTGCCTTCCAGGATTTAGCCAAGTAAAGCTTATTTATTAGGTTTTATTTCTACTTCTCTCCATGCTCAGTAGGTGCAGTCTTACCATCTGGCCAAGGTTAACCTAAAGCAGTGGTTCCCAGGGAGGCCTTCCTGTTTGAGGAGCTTTTAATATAAACTGATGCCTGAGCCCCCATGTCTACCCAGAGATCCTAATTAAATTGGCTTGGGATGGGCCCCAGGTCAGTGTTTTTAAATATTTCCCCCACGTGATTCCAATGTGCAACCAGGATTGAGAACCACAGGCCTAGAGAACTGTGCAAAGCCACAGCAGTCCTTGGCTTGGCAGAGAATGCAAGGGTCATGCTGTGACAGCAGGCACAGGCTGTGCTGAGTGGGGTCAGGTTTTTCATCTGTGGGGACCTCACTGCCCAATTCTGAGTTCAGGATCCTGTCTTCCTGATACTGATGGCATGAAGATAATCTGTAGGAAAAAATAGCACTGAGACTGTGTGACTGAAAAAAAATGTCAGGAGAAGAACAGAAGAACGTTTCCAGGTTTCATTCTCTTTCCTGGACTTTGTGGGTGACGTTGATAGTCTGTGCCACTACGGTAGGGATGCCAGTGTGCCACTGGATGGGAGTGCACTCCCCAATGGAGTCCTGAGTGACTCATTGACCAGGGAGCTTATGTACGAAGGAAGCTCTCTTCCCTTTGAAAGGGCATCTTCCTAGTTGTTGAAGCTAAATCCACACATACCATCAGCAGCAGCAAATAGTCGTCGGACATCTACTGAAAATTAACGCCGTCCAGTGCTTCACAGCTTATAAAGTGCTCTCATACACATTTTCTCCCTTCGCTTTTTACAAGAGGCCTGTGAAGTGGACCAAAGGAGGCAGATGGGGGTTAGGGTTTAAATGACTCATTCAAGGGCAAACATCAAGGATACCCATATATTGGCCAAAGACAGGAGAGGGGTTTGGGAGGCTGGGTGAAAAAAGATGAAAGAATTAAGAAGCACAGATTGGTAGTTACAAATAGTCATGGGGATATAAAATACAACATAGGGAATATAGTCAATAATGTTATAATAACTATTGATGGTGCCAGGTGAGTATCAGATTTATTGGGGAGAACACTTCATAAATTTTGTACTTATCTAAACCACTAAACTGTACACCTGATACTAATATAAAATCATACGGAATGTCCACAATAATTAAAAATTACAAAAAGAGTATATTGGGCAATATTGTGGGACAATAATTCAAGTGTTGTGATTCTGCTTTAAATGCAGGTAATTTTCATAGTTGAGACATGAGTAGACCCATTTAAAATATTCGTTTTTGCTACTTATTTTCTGCACATTAAGCATGGTGAACAGCACCTCAGACCAATGATGATTGGTTATTAAGTCATGGTTATTATCTTAGGTCAAGTGACATGAATAATAGCAGGTGGTATGGTCCCTGGATCAGGTGGAACCCAGCAGGGGAGGGGAGCGTGACACACAAATGACCAGAGTTAGGTTAATACCATCATTGTGTGTGCATAGATACTCAGTAGATAGTGATCAATTGGCTAGGTCAAGTGGAGAAAAAACAATTTACTCGAACTTCATTCTTCTTCCATGGGAGACACTCACATTAACTAGTACCCCTGGCAATGATGTATCCACACACTGTACATACACTTCTTGTAGTGGCTGATGTTGGAGAAGGGATGAGAACGCTTGTGTGACCTTCTGCCTCAGGCCAACACTGGAGAGTTTACTCTGTGCCAGGCACCTGGCTAACACCTTTCCTGTGTTACCGTAGTTACAGTTCATGAAACCCCATGATTCAGTAGCATCCTTCGCCACATTTTATATATAAAGAAATTGAAGCACAGAGTTGTGAAGTAGCTTATCCCAAATTTTACACTAGTAGAAAATCAGCCTCCTGATATCCAGAGCCCAATTTTCAACAACTTTTCCCCACTTCAACCGTATAAAAGAATTTTTGCACATGCAAAGGGGAGCAGAATCACATCTAAATTTGGAGGTAGGGGCCACGGAGAACAGAATTGTTCCACTTAATGTATTTAAAGAAGTTGTTTTGCTTTGCTAAAGCCAAATGGTATGGCTAGAGGGAAAAAAGCCCAGAAGTAGGTGGGAGTGACTGAAAATTGCTAGGGAACGTTTAAAGTCATTTTCCTGCTCTGATGTATAACACGGATTCCTCCGTAATGTGCCAAGCTCTGGAGACTTAACTCTTCCTGCAAATCAGCAACCACATCACAGCAATACCTGCAGATATATTGTGCACATAGGTATTGGTGTGTTTGTGTGTAGAGATATTTCAGAAAGGGGCTAAATTTCATGGACCAGAGGAAAAGGAACGCACACTAGAGGTAATATGTAGGAGAGATGGAGAAACCAGCTTGGAATGGAAGTAATTTTGAAAATTAAACATTCTGAGAATGCACAAAAATCCTGGGAAGGATGTGCGATAAGGAGATTAAACTGCTAATGGAGACAGATAAGCATACACCGGCCCTGCCTCTGCCCTCTACCCCAACTTGTACAGTTGCCTACTTAGTAGACAAGTCTACCTGTGTGCTATGTGACAGAAGGGAAGAAGGGAAATGAGAATTGCAGCACTGATACGATCCCATGGCTCGGGGGTAAAGAATCTCTCTGTAACTGTGCGTATGTGTCCGAGTCTGCATTTCCCTATATCAGTTTCTATTCCTGAGTATATGGTCTTTACCCTATCTTGCTGTCCTTTTGTGTTCTACTTGATACTTCTAGCCACTGTGCAAGGAAAGGGTGGTGACTTCTGACAACAGGAAATACATTCTTCTCACCCCAGTGAAATCTGCGAGGGTCCTCAGTGTGAGACGGATGGACTGAGGGCAAGCAAGGCAGCCAGGCAGCCAGCGTAAAATTGAATGCAGTCCCCAAAGACCCTGGGTTCAACGATTTCCAAAAGGCTGTGTCACAGCCTCTCTCCTAAACACCCAGGGGGCTGGCATTCTACACACAGGGAAGGAAGGGATGGAGAGAGCAAGATACTATCTGCTGGCTGTTGTATGGTTAGCTAAGGTCCACATCTCGGGGAAAAGCTCACCCTGGAAGACAGGCATACAGTTCTTCCAAAGTATCTAAAGGAACAAGAAAGGCGGATAGAATAAAAGTACCATGGAGACAGAAAGTGAAGTAAATAGAGTATTTAAAGATGGAAAGACAGGAGCTGGGTGGCGGAACCAGACAATTCCTAGAGTGGACTTGAACGGTTTCCCATAAATGCAGGTGGGATAGTCATGAAGGACCCACCCTGGAGCTGACAGAGATCCAGAGCAGTGCTGTCTGCCTACCCAGGAGGGCATCCATTGCCTTAAAGGGAGAAATTCTGTTGCAGGGTTCCAACAATGTTTAGAGTGTGCTGTGTATAAAGGCACTGGTGATGCATCCAGCCTGGGGCTTTAAGGGAACAAACTTGTCCACTCCTTCAGCTGTGCAGCCAAAGCAGAGAAGCACTCCTCACGCCAACCATGCCAACCCAGAGAATGGGCAGAACTGGTCACTGTAATCAAAGAGGATCAGTGCTAGGAGCTTGTAGAAGCCCTCAGTATTGATAGGGAAGCTACATTAGCTTCAGGTTGGACATCTAAAGTCTGTGTAATTGTGTGCTCAGGAAACAGCTTAGGGCAACTCAGTGATAAAACACCTACCCTATATGTTAGACATTTGCAAGACCATTGGGAAGTTAAGGCAACAGGAAGTGGCATGTGTCTAAGGCCATAGGTCATGGAACTGCTTACTACCTGACCATGTTAGGGGGAAATGCAAATACTTGAGTGTAGCAGTATATGAGCAACCATGCTGGGTATGGGACGAGATATGGGGGCAGAGGTGCAGATACATAAAGAGGCATATAAACATGTTCATACAAACCAGAGATTCCTGAGGACTATAGGGATGCTTCTACTCAGAGGAAGTGGTGGAAGAAGAACTCAAGGCAGCATGTGCTGAGAGTCAAACAATGGCTATGTTTAAGAATTCAGAAGAACAACGATGGTTTGTGGCTGTTAATTCAGCCTCCCTAGGAAATTTGGAATTCAGGCTATAATTATGGTAGGAGTAGCATTTCCATATGTATGGCACAGTGTTTTTTATCTTATTCATGGATACTTTTATTTTTGTTATTAAAATGGGAATGCCATTTTAAAACATTTTTCTGATTTTCAGAGTAACATTTACATTTTAAATACTAGAAAAAAAGAAAGCATATTTATATCTACTGTAATCCTAGCAACCTAAGATAATTTGTGTATGAGTTTGCTTCTTTATTTCTATATGTATAAATATAAATAGATAGCTAGTTTAATCATAATACATTTGATTTCTATATTTTTTCTAACATCAGTGTGTATTAATCATACTTTTATGTCATTAAATCTCAGTCTAGTTCACTAGTCTAATATGTGACAATATTTATTTAATGCATATACTAACAAGTGTTTTCAATGCCCCCATCAGTGGACATTCGGATCTTTCTGATGTGTTATTATTGTAATGTCATAACTGGGGTAAAATCCTTTGACCTCGCGATTCCACTGCTTTGAAATAGTGAGGAATCTCCAAAAGGGTCATGCAAAGTATTGTGAATTATTGTTCTCTGGACTAGTTACACTGAGTATGCTCCCCCTGGCAAAATTATTCAAGTGCCTGTTTTCTTACACACTTGGCAGAAATGGGTATAATCATTCTTTTGCAATCTGTGTCCATCTGCTGGCTTGGAAAGAAGGAATGGTGAAATAGCACTTTTTGGTCCATATGAACTTTGTGTCTGGAGGCAAATTGGTTGCTTGGCACATTCCTTAATCACACACACAGCCTCTTCCCCAGGGTGTGACAACTGAACATTCCACACTGGAGATGCTTTGGGATCCAAGCAGAACATTGAATTTCTGTGCTTTGGCCTCCAGGTTTGTATTTAAACCAGACTCACCTATTATTATAACTTAAAGTTGTTGAATCTAAATGTTTTCCCAAAGGAGAGAAACGTGGTAATATGAGATAGATGTGATCAGGATTATAAAACGATAGAAATGGACTTAGTTATAACATCAGAAATAATCCAGAGAGTTCACAACAGATTATGGAAGGGACTGGTAATAAATTGTGAGATTGTTTTAAAGCATTCTAGAATTTCCTAACTCTAAACATCAGTGTTTCTATGGTTCATAGAGTTGGCCAACATTTGCTATAACTCACTTTTCACACATGCACACACACCAATGCTTGTATTTAAATCACTGCCAAAACAGCCTTACACTAGAGCCTTTTTGATGGAGAGGGAGGTAGG
>VMDR010002862.1:0-81984 GCA_007922815.1 Macrotus californicus
GCAAAACAGGAGTTCAAGAGAAGAAAAATATTAAGTAAAACTAGTAAGGAGGCCACATGGTTATACCCCCAAACACGCCAAGGGGTGTGACTAAAGTTTGCGTAATACAGAGCAGAGAATGTTCTGGCAAAGGTTAGAAGACCACAGACCACAAGTGGATTCAGCCCAGATTGAGGGTGGGGACTAGATATGTTTTAAGATATGTTGTTTTTTAATGACCCTATAAGACGCTAGGCCCTTAAAGGTGATGTGATCTTATTCAAATAAAATATCATGCCATCTAAAACAGGTAAAACAAGCCATGTAAGTAACTTTCAGCTGCGAACTTTGGAATGTCTTTATTTTGGTAGACATTGATTAGATTTTTAAAACTGAGTTTATACATATTTTATTTTGAAATGAAGTCTGAATAAAACAGCCAAACATGATCCTTTGATTTATGTCATTTGGTCAACGGGCAAGTGTGGGACCATAATGATGGGCGACAGGTGTATTATACGAGATGAAAGAGAATAATCCAAGGCTGGCAGGGTTTTTTTTTTTTTTAATTATTGAAATGGAAATGACTTCCACTTACAATTAATTTTATACGTTCTTTGAAGAACTGTCAAAGTGCATTTCCCTAGATTAATATTTGAACAAATCTATTACTTACTGTGGAAAGTAAAATTTTCACAAACCCTAAAGGCAGCCCTAAAAGTGAATGGTTGTACAAACCAAAGCATTAACTTTGGACAAATGAAACATAACAAATGAGGGGAAAATGCACAAACACTCCACGTGTGTGATTCTGGGGAAGAGAAGTCGACAGAACGTCCTGTTCTGTGAATTGAGAGACTGTCTCGTTAGTTCAGACACACCAGCTGCTGAGTCATGGAGCCTTCAGACCTCTCATTTTATCGTCCAGGAGCACGAAAGAACCTTTCCGCTTTAAGCCGCGGCTTGTTTATAAAATGATGCCATTTGTAGAATTCAAGCAGTTAAGTCCATGTGCTGCTGGATTCTTAAAACGTGTTCTGATTCAACAGGACGAATGGATAAACGGGATGTGGTGTACACACGAACAATGAGATATCATTTCGCCTTAAAAATAAAGGAAACCCTGACACGTGCTACAAAAGGGATGAGCCTTGAGGATACTGTGGTAAATGAAAGAAGCCCGTCATAAAGGGACAAGCACCATGGATTTCACTTAGACACCTGAGAGTAGTCAAATTCACAGGGACAGAGTCAACAGAACAGGGGGTGCCAGGGGCTGGGGGGGGGGTGTGAGGATGGGGAGCTAGTGTTCAGTGGGGGCCGAGGTTCTGTTCTGCAGACTGAAGGGAGCTGGAACGTGGACAGTGGCCGCCCCACAATGTGAGTGCTCCTAATACCCCTGAGCTGTGCACTTAAAAATGCTTTATGTCTATCTCACCACAATTAAAATAAAAAAAAAATGCGCTGTGACCTTTAGAGAGTGCAAGAAAGACATTTTTATGTAATTACCTGCTCCTTACTTTTTCTTTTCAATAAATTAATTCTCTAGCCAACCAGCAAACCGGCATCTTAAAGGACAAATTTCTTCTCCCATTAAGCGTCACATTTGACTTCCTCACTTTCTGATAACGATTCCGGACAGAAAAGACACTGCATGTGGCAAATCTCTCTTTCATTGAGTCTGGAAAAGCTGAGGGAGTGAGGAGAGAGCAGTGTTGGGAGAACTCTTCACTGTGCACAGGCCATCGCCATGGTGAGGCTCCAGAGTCAGACTGCCTGGCTCTGCCACCCCCCCCCCACCCCCCGCCACAACCCGCCCCCGGCTCCATGCTCAGGAGACATGAGCCCCTGGGTATGTAGCTGGAGCTCCCTATGCCTCAGATTCATCTGCCAAAAAGCGTTAATAATTAAGCCTACCTCACAGGGTTGATGGGTCCTTTGCACAGGGCCTATTTCAGAGTAAGTGTTAATAACTGTCCATAATCGCCATCTCTCTCTTGTTAATAACTCTATTAAGTTAATTAGGTGAATATTATTATTACAATTCAAGAAATTAAAGGTGAGGGGAAAGAGAGACCTTTCCAGAATATGCAGGATCTGGTTGCTCTCGCACCCCATGGCTCAGACCACTATCACCTCTTACTTGGATTACTGAACAGCCTCTGTCTGGTCTCCCTGCTCTCCTCCTCGGTGCCCCTCCCTGCCCCCTGTACCACCAGAACGGCGACCTGAGTGGTTCTTCTGAAACTGTTCAGTCAGATAATGTGCTTCCTTTGCTCATAATCTTTTAATGCCTTCACCTTTACAATGGCCTTTGAGGCTCTACATGGGTTTGGTCCCTATCGCCTGTCTGACCTCACCCACTCCTGCTGTCCCTCTGATTATGCTGCTTCAACCATACAGGCCTCCCTGTCATTCCGCAACGTGACAAGCACAGCCCTGCTTCGGGGCCTCTGCACCTCAGCCAGGAAGCCTCTTCCAGCGAACAGTCTCATGGTGACCTCCCTCACACCACTGCTCCGATGGCCACTTCTTGAGAAGCCCACCCTGACCATCCTGCTTACTTCCACAACCGCGCCCACTGCCCCGTCCCACTCACTCAGGCCTTTGATAGCCCCTGTTCTGTGCTACATTTGTCCTTCCTCCGCACAGTCAGTGTTGCCTTCTCACATAGCATACACTTACTTACTTTGCTATGTTTGCTTACTGTCTCCTCCTGACCCCCACTAGAAATTAAGCTCTACAGGTACAGGACCTTGGTAGGTTTTGGTCTCTAATGTATCCCGAGTCACTAAAAAAGTGCCTGGCACGGAGTAAATACTCAGTAGGTATTTGCTGAATGAAAGGGGAGATGCACATGTATCCATCTACTATCTACCCACTGAGTGTGTGTCGTGCACGATATACAGGCTTGGAGCTCTGCATGAGTTCTTTTATTTAACCTGCATGTCGACCCTTTAATATGAATACCACTACTTCTGGAAAAAGCAGTTGAAACTCAGTGAAACAATTAAAGTAACTTGTCCCAGATCATGGACAGGGGAGCTGGGATTTAGACCTAAGTTCTTGACCTTAAATTTCCATAAAGACCAATGGAAATACGCCAATGGAAAAAAAGTATGTTATGCCCTGGCTGGCATGGCTCAGTGGATTTGCGTGCTGGACTGTGAAGCAAAGGGTCACCGGTTCAGTAGGTGGTCAGGGCACATGCCTGGGTTGCAGGCCAGGTCCTCAGTGGGGGACACGCGAGAGGCAACTACACATGATTTCTCTCCCTCTCTTTCTCCCTCCCTTCCCTTCTTTCTAAAAATAAATAAATAAAATCTTAAAAAAAAAAAGAAAGAAACCTTCCACCACTGTTAAAAAAAAAAAAAAAAACAAAAACCAAAAACGTATGTTATATGTACAAATTGGTCCACTTGCAGATTGCACCCTGGCTGGAAGGAGTGACCTGAGGAACCTGCTCAGACACTGGAAAACTACTTACATCCATTCAATACCAGTAGATTGATGATTTCTACCTTCAAAAAAGCAGATGGTTCTGACCCCTACCTAATCAGAACAGCTCTGATCTATGCTTCTTGCTCATCAAAATTAAGTTATTCAAGCCTGAAGAGTCAGAAAAACCTTCCTAAGAGTTTCTCTGTTTTGATTATTGGACTAACATAAGGCTGCACACATTTCAGCTAGTCTCTTGCTACTGTGATCGTTAGCTCCTTTCAAATGAAGAATCATTCTTTATTTTTAATATGTATTAAGACAGGGATAAATGTTTCTACAATGGTTGCAAAAAAAAATGGCCTGAAATAACCCGGGGAGAATCTCCAGAAGCCCAGCACGGAAAGGTCCTCAGCGGCTCTTTACTGTGACTTCTTAATCTGCAGAGGGCAAGAGTTGGCCAGCGACTTCCACAGAGAACCAGAATGTGGAAGAATCTGGTCAACAGGACTTCCTGTTCTGTATGCGGGTGGGTTACAGAGTGGAACGACTCTCCACGTTTTCTTTAATTTAGTCTTACCCTTCATTAAGATTGGCCTTCCCTGTGTGTTTCTCTCCCCCCCCTGGAGTAAATTCTTATTAATGAGGTTGTTACTGAAACTCAATGGCTAATAAATAATTGCAACAGCAGCAATTATTACTGAGTATATACTATGTGCCAGAGTAAGAGCTTTATATGCATTGGACCATTTCAACCTAATAACAGCCTCATTAATTATGAACACTAAGATCCCTCATCTTTTTTTTCAGATGAGAAAACTAAAGATCAAGGATGTCGATGGACTCATCTAAGTTCATCCCAAAGACAGACTTGAACTGGTCAGGAGTTTGTGTAACTCCAAAGTCAATGTTCCTAATCACTTTATTACGCCCTGCTGTTTGTAATTAAAATTATCTTTGGTTCATTGCATTTGTCTAAAACACAGAGGATGGGGGGGAAATACAAAGTATCATACAAAACTGACAATTTTCCAGTATTACCTTACTAATGGATTGTAAATTCCTTCTGTCTCTGAATTGTAAACTTTGCTTTCAGCTCCACAGATTCCACACACCTCACTCATCATGGCGTACGTACACCCCACACCTGCATTAACGCCCCCACCCTGGGGAAACCGTGTCAGCGCATGCGTAGCAGGGTTTCTGGGTGTGACCCACGGAACTTTGAGAAACTGTAGGACTTCTCTTCCGATTGCCCTCAGGAGCTGGCTGATGCAACATCATTTACATTTATTTACTTTCTATTGAGAATAAGCATTTTTTTTCTTCCAAAGAGGTGTTGCTACTGCTCTGAAGCTGAGAAACTGGGGGAGGGCACCGTTCTGACTGAGGGAAGGAAAATTACATTACTATATGTTTGCTTCTATTAAGAGATGTAAAAAGGCTCCATTTACTTGCCAAATTCTTTAATTGTTGTGCAGTTTGAGGAAAAAAAAACAAGGCGATAAAAGGAAACTGATAGAAATAACTAACCTTAAATAAAACAAGCTCAAAACAGAATCCTAACTCCATCACCATGATGGTGCATATTTATATTTCTAACCTCTGACCTCCCATCACCACGGAAGGCTTTTTATGAAAACTCCTGATATTGACTTTTTACTCTCCCATTGGAGGGGAAATGTATGAAGGGATCCATAACTTTTGTGCCCTAGAGTTGATAAATATCCCTAGATAGAAAATGACACAACTTTATAACAATGTAGAGTTCTCATTACCTTCAGAACCTAGAGCCAAGTCTTCCTGAGACCTGTCTGGGAAGGTAAATTCCCTTAGATAGGCACAGGTCTCTAACAGACTGTAGGTCAGAGGGAACATGTGTGTGTCCCCTGTGGAGGTTCAGGAACTTCGTGTCTTGCCGAAAGACCACTGTTGCTGACAACTATGCAACACCGTGTAATTCTCCCAGGCCCCCTGAGACAGGCATCACTGTTCCCACCTCACAGATGAGGACACCGAGGAGGAGTTAGCTAACATGCTCCTGGTTTCACAGCTAGAAAGTGGCAAATTTGAAACCCATTCTTGAGTCTGTTGTTTTCATTATTGTTCTCCTCTGCCTTTTGTGGAAATCTCTGGGCTGTCATAGATTTTTTTTTTTATGCAGAAGTAGCTTTGATCTCTATCTAGACAGCATGTGTTTTTTGATTTTAATGATCCAACATGTACTATACCCAAGTTCCACTTTGCAAGCTTAACCCAATAGTCCCCATGAGACATTGCTACCTGACCCACCCGTACTATCCTCACTGCTCAGCCTAAAGCAGCCATGCAGAGGACGACCCCAGGGAGCGGGAGGGGGAGGAGGAGGGGTGGGGGAGGGCGTGGGTGGGGGTGAGCCCCAGCTCAGCGTGCACGATGCAAAACCTCCTGGTTTGACAGATTCAGCAGCATTTTTGAAAATACAACAGCGGCTCAAACCAAGACCAACCTTCATCTTCCTTCCGCTAGAAACAGGCCCACCTCACCACGCGCCCGCCCACTCTGGATAACTGAACAAATCTAGATGGTCTCTCTCTCCACCACGCGTAACTTCTACCCCCACGTCAAAGCCAATGCGTACTGAGTTCTTCCTGTACACGAGGCTCTAGCAAACAGTTCATGTTGCCTCATTTAATCCCCTGAGGAAGCTGACGACGGGACCACTCACATTTCGCAGAGTGAAGCTGAGGTGGGCAGGGGCTGCCTGTGGTCACCCGGCTGGCGAACGTAGAGCTGGGTTAAAACCAATCTGTCAGATTCCAGAAGAGAAGTTCTTAGCCCCATTCTCTGTCTAACAAGTGGCCCCGTAATTCATCACCGAACGCCCACCTTTGCAGTCTCTAGTACCACTACCCTCTTACCCGGCTGAAGACCAACGACTGTGGAACTTTTTCTCAGGTCAGAAAACCCGAGTGGTTTTGTTTTTTGGGGTTTTCTTTGTTTTTGTTTGTTAAACCAGTGTCTCCAGAAGGCTTTTCTGCTCACAACACCAGACTCCCTGGCTCACATCTGGAAGTCCTTAGACACAGCATCATTTCATTCACCTAGGGGTTTGTTCTCTCACCATCCTCGGTGATTACTGATCTCTGACCCCGCTTTGTGCCTGCGCTGTACGCATCCTCACCTCGGTGGCCCACTTAGGCTCAGCATACCAGACAGTGGGGTAAGTACTTATGATCATAGTGACATCTGGTCCCTCTTTCTATCCCGGCTGACTGGTGCAGCATCTGACACAAAGTGAGAGTAGAAAAACTGGTTGTTTGTGTGCAAGGAGTCCCTCAGAAGTGTGACAAAACTTGCAGTGACAAGATGGGGAGTTGACTTGGGATTGAAGTAACAAGTGAGAGTCACCAGTAATGGACACCACGTGCTGAATACTGAGTATGTGTCAGGTGTGGTGCTAACACGTCACATGAATAACTTTGTCCCCTGCAAGGATGTGGGAGGCAGAGAATACTGCCCTCTCCACCTCACAGGTGAGGAAGCTGAAATGGGAGAGGGCTAGGGCCTTAGACAAAGATGCGCAGCTCTTCCGTGGCGGGAATGGAGTTTCATGTCGAAAAATTAGAGCCCAGAGACCACACATTTATTTACCCGCTACCTCAAACAGCCTTGGAAAGAGAGCTGCCTATTCTCTTTTTTCTCTATTCATAATCCAGTCAGCCTATTTATTCACTCCCTCAAAGGTTTTTGAGTGCACTCTTTGCCTGAGGTACTAATATTAGGTACTAGGAATATTACTATGGCAAAGTCCTTCCCCAAGAATAGTATTGTTTCCATTTTTGGATGGACAACTATCTAAACCAGGACATAACGTGAGAATTTTCACAGGCTTAGGGGAAACAGTACACACATAAATGATTTATTTTAGCTATTAAGCCATTAAAGGTGATCATGATCTATGCAATAATGGAAACCTACTCACAATATTAGAGAAGGACAGGGAAAGACCGTTATATCTAGCCTGATATCAGGAAAGCACAGGGACGTGTCATGGAGGTGGTGATACCGTTGCTAGTTTTCAGTGTCAAAATCTCAAATGAATTGAGCCTCACCCGAAAGTCATACAGATCTTGTGACAACACAAATCTTCTGATAATCTAGGAAAACTTTGTCTGGAAACAGTCCCGCAGTAAATAGTCGAGGCTCTGCCAGCCATACAGTCTTTAGTTCAACTATTTATTTAATCCTGTTACATCCTGAAAGTAGTCACAGATAATACGTAAGTGAATGGGCGTGGGTGTGTGCCAACACAACTTTACTTATAAAACAGGGCACGGGCTGGATTTGGCCTGTGGTCTGTAGTTTGCTGACTCCTGTTCTGATCTGAAAAACTGGAACCCACAATGGCTGTGTTAGTTTTAGCTTCCCTTGAATTCTTGAATACTCACATGGCCAGCAGTTCTTATTGGTGCAGAAATCCTGCTACATCAATCAGCTTCGGATCCCAGCACGCAACCTGCCTAATTATGACTAACACCCCCCAACTTTCTCTGAGAGAAGACATTCTGTGAACAACAGATGGTGTTGCTATGGAGTCTTCAACATCCTCTCCAACTGCAGATGTAACTATGCTGGTTGCAGGCTGAAAATGATCAACCAACTGACGGCTTCTTGGGAAAATATTTAAGACAGAAATATTCTGCAGATGGGAAACTAAGAGCCATGGTTGATTTTCTCAAATAAAGAGTAACCACTAGTGAAAAAAAGAAGAGAAATCAAAGGTGCTTATCCTTCACAGCCAGAAAAATCATTAAAACTGGGGAAGCCCTGATGATTAGAAGTAGATACACCCAGACCACATCACCACTCATAATGTCCTCTTAGTTCTAGACCCTGTGGCATTAGGTATCAAAACTACAGCAATTGTTCTGTAGTAAATCATACAACTTGATATTTGTAAATACGACCCTCTGGTGTATAATCTGTAGCCACGGTCCAGAAAAGCAGATATTTCCTCTCAGTCTGCAAAAACTCTCACATTATGTTGTGATTCATATAGCTGTCCATCAACAAAGAAAACATTTTTTAAAGGTCTAACATATTTCTCAGTCAAGCCAAGAATAAAACATACTACCTAATTTGACTTCACGTTATTGTTGTCCTGTTTGGTTCACAAATATTTACTTATTTGGTACACAATTCAATGAACCAGAGATGCAGGGATGTAAAAATTAACAAAGTTATGACCCATGAAGACCTTAGCATCAGCTAGAAACCATCATAAGCCATGGCTGACCATGGATCAGTTCCCTGGTGTGCCTGGATTAGCACTGGGGATCTGTACTAAACAGAGGGACTCAGTGAAGGAAGGAGAGCCCTGGACCACGGCGGTAAACGAGTAGCAAGAAAAGGTAGCCCTGCATCACATGTTGGGATAGCAGAAGTCGGGAAGGTCACAGGGAAGGGTATATTTTGCAGAAAGGCCTTTTGAAAGAGAGGCAGTGTCAAAAATGATATGGAAGCTTCTAGGTGACAAATAACCATAAGTAATGTAGTCTTCTCAAGGTGTTCTCTGCTCTATTACGGAGCAGAGTAAGCTTGACAGGGATTAGTTTATTTGGAAGGAGGCAACTGAGTTTATGGAGTCTGACTCTGGGCTCATTCCTGGCATTTCTCCCCCCCTCCTCACCATTTATATTAGAAAGTGTTTTAGATATCAGATGGTCAATTCTCTGTCTGGACAATTAAGCACACATGTGAGATGTGATGACTGGCTTCAGAAATAGTCATTTTCAGGCAAAAAAGAAGGATCTTCAAAAGCACAAATAGCTAAAATTTATGAGATTATGGAAAACAATTCCAATGATAGAATTTAAAGAACTTATGAATAAATTTAACCAAAGAAGTGCAAGATATATCAATGCAAGGTACAAACACTGTTGAACAAAATTAAATATCTAAATAAATGGAAAAACATCTCATGTTTGTGGATTGGAAGATGTGATATCATTTACACAACAGCACTTCCCAAATTGATTTACAGATCCAATGTAACCCCTATTGAAATTTTAACTGCTTTAAAAAAAAAAAAATAGAAATAGACATGTTGATCTGAAAATGCGCATGGAAAAGCAAAGGATCCCAACTAGCCAAAACAGTTTTGAAAAAGAACAACAAATTTGGAGGCCTCTGACTTCCTGATTTCAAATATGTATTCGAGTAATGAAGTACGACGCCAGCGTAAGAACAGACACAGAAACCAAGGAGCCCAGAAATAAACCCAGACATTCATGGCTGACTTTCACTGAGGGTGCCCCAAACACACGGTGCCAGGACAGCTGGGTATCCACATGCAAATGAATGAATTTGCCACCCCCTGCCTTGTTCCACATACAAAAATGAACACAAAATGCATTAAAGACCTAAATGTAAGAGTTAAAACTATAAACTGTAACAAAAATATAGGTGTAAATATGAATGATGCGGGATTAGGCTTCTTAGATAAGGCACCCCCCCCCCCCCCCCAAAAAAAAAAAAACAAGGAAAAAATTAGATACATTGGACTTCATCAAAAAACAAAAAACTTTTTTGTGCCCAGGACACGATCAAGAAAGTGAGAAGACAGGTCATAGAATGAGAGTAAATGTTTGCAAGTCACATCTTAAACGGCTCTAAATCCAGAATATATATAAAACGTTTACAACCGAACAACAGAACGACAAATAATCCAATGGAAAAAGGGACAAAGGATTTGAATGCACATTTCTCCAAATAAGGTAAGAAAATGGCCAATAAGTGTGTGAAAAGATGCACAACGTCACTAGTCACTAGGGAAATGCATATGAAAACCTCAATGAGACACTTCCCATGTATCAGGGGGGCTGGACAGAAAACAAAGCGCAGAAAACGTGAAGTGGCAGTGAGGACTGGGAGACATTGGAAACCTCATGCATTCCTGGTGGAACGTAAAATGGTCAAAAATAGTTTGGCAGGAGTCCCCTTAATAAGTCAAATGTAAAAATGACCCAACAGTTCCACTCCTAGGCATAAACCCCAATAGAACTGGAGACACATGTTCACACGAAAGCTCACACGTGAATATTCAGAACAACATTATTCATAACCCAACACTGGAAACGAGTCACATGTCCATCGACTGCTATAAGTACAGAAACAAAATGAGATCCACCCAAACAGTGGAATATTTAATTCAGCCATGAAAAGGAGTGAGGTCTGACACAGGCTACAGCATGAATGAACCTTGAAAACGTCACGCTAAGTGTAAGAAGCCAGACACAGAAAGCCATACGTTGTATGATCCCATTTATATGCAATGTCCAGATCAGGCACATCTGTCAAGGCAGAAAGCAGACTAGTGGTGGCCAAGGGATGGGAGAGGCGAGAACAGAGCAAGTGCTCATGGGTATGGGATTCTTGTCGGGGTGCTCAAAATGTTCTGGAATTAGATTGTGGTGATAGTTAACAATTCAGTGTATATACTAAAAAATACTGACATGTAGTCTTTCAAGTGGAAAATATCATGTCATGTTAATTACATCTGTACAAAAAGCAGGATTATGAAGGTCTGAATGAGGTGATCGTGAGCTGGTCCTCAGATGGATAAACTCAGGGGACCTTGTTCAAGGTGCGTTAGCAAGTGATTTTAGGGCCCCTAAAAGAAGAAATAAATTCATTTGGCGTGGTATCCTTTAAGGTAGAATGAGCTAAGTAAGAAATTAGGTTTGGTAAGGGTTTGGTTAAATTAATAGGTGAAAGGAGATTCTGCAAACAAATCTACAAGTGTCACAGGCTGATGACAGAGGGCAGCTGTGCTCTACTGTAAAATGCCCCACAGCGTTATTGCTGTTATTAGCATTAGCAATATTATTGCAATATCTGAGAGGAATAGGAGATGGAGGTACTCCAGATTGACTGCAGGAGGAAATTCTTATTTTCTAATGAGCCGATCCTTATTTTTAAGTAGGTTAGGAGCTTTTTGCCCTCATTCACAGGGCCTCCGAATCTATCTGTACTTGAACCATACATACAGTAGATAAAGAAAAGTCTTCTGTTTGAACTTGGTTCTAATAAAAGAGGAATGATCAATAGAAGCATACTTCCCTGGAGTTAATCTGACACACAAATACGGAGTGTTAGGTCCTCCCCGGGCTGGGATGGCAAACGTGGAACTGTGGCACCGTCAGGTCCCCACGCTGGTGTCTAGGGCAGGCCCTGCTGACTGGTAATTGCCCACTTCCTCCACTGCGCTCAGCTTCAGTTTTGCAGTTTCCCTCAGCACAGCACTCCAGGCAGCCAGAGCCAAGCCACCAGAGGTGGTAACCAAAGGAAACACATTCACACATTTGTTCTACAGGCTCCCTCCCTGATGTCGTCAGAGATAAATGGAGAAGGGAGTAGAGTCCTGGAGAGAAACAGGCGCTCAGACGTCTGTGGCACAAGTTCTAGCTTACTCCCAACGTCTATGGCAAATCCAGAGAGGGCAAGACCTGCTTACAGACGTCCATGCTGTGAACAAAGGCTGGGGCAGGGCATCATCGATGCCACCCCTCAGAATAAACAGGCCAAATCAAATGCCCCAGTGGGAATGGTCAGTTCAAGTGAAGAGAAAAATAAAGAGCTCCATTCACTCCTTTTAGTCAGGAAAGGCTTCACGGCAAGATGACATATTCATCAAGCCTGTGAAGAATGGGAAAAATTTGATAGAAATTATGGAGAAACGCAGAATGGGTGAAGGCATGGGATGGGAAAGTGAGGAAATGTGGTCCCTGTTGTCAAGGGTAGCACGGAGCACACGAGCAAGTGCTGATGGCCAGGTCACTAGGCCAGAGAGGTATCTCTGGGGACTGGGATCACTGAGACATGACTGACCTGGCAAACATGAAAACAGAAAAGTCATGGATCATTTGTTTCTCCCTTTCCCTCCCTCCCTTCCTCCTTTCCCTCCTTCCCTCTATCTCTCCCTTTTCATTTCACACTTCCATTCATTCAACGACTACCAAGTTTTCACCAGGTATCTGGCCCTGTTCTAGGCGCTAAGGACACAGGCTACCAAACAGGAAGGTCCCTGCGCTCTTCACCATGGACATGTACATTTGAGGAGTGGAGCAAGGATGGGAAGACTCGACTGTGACATTGTGAAGGCAGCAGTCTAGAAGGTCAGGGATCCACGGTGTGTGCGTACATACAGGAGAGGACTGCGGGGAGACAGACAGAAGGAAAATGAATAACTTACATGTCTAGTAGTGGGAAGTGCTAAGAAGAAAAAAAGAAGGTAAGTGTTGGGGATGGTGAAATTTTCATTGGAAAGACACTGCAATGGAAGGAGGGGATGAGACAGCTAAAAACTTCCCAGGCAGCATGGAAAGCAAGCACAAAGGTCTTGAGGTCAGGGATGCTTGTGTTACTGGAGAGGTGAGGGTTAAGGACCGATGAGATGAGTGTGGTGTCAAGGTCAGAAAAGGCCTGGGGGCAGGATCATGTCTAGGTATGGGGCACATATGTAACAGCTGAGTCCAAGTAGGAATGCTGTAAGAGCAAGAAGGTCACCTCGCATGGGCCTATGTGAGACAGCTCTTCTGAAAACTGCCTCTTCATCTCACAACATTTTCCTTAAAAGAAACAGTTTCTAGACTTTCGGCCAAGATGGAGGCATAGGTAGACACACTGTGCCTCCTCGCACAACCAAAAGAAGGACAATAACAAACTGAAAAACAAAAAACAACCAGAACTGACAGAAAATCAAACTGTATGGAAGTCTAACAACCAAGGAGTTAAAGAAGAAACATGCATCCAGACCGGTAGGAGGGGTGGAGACAGGCAGCTGGGCAGAGAGGACTCGTGGCAAGGCAGCGGCTGGAGGACTGGGGCAGGCAGGGCAGCGGCTGATGGACCAGGTGAGGCGGCAGATTGCAGACCAGGCAGTTCCACATTTGCGTGCAGATAAACTGGGAGGAACAACTGGGGAGTGAGACAAACCACACAACCCAGGGCTCCAGTGTGGGGAAATAAAGCCTCAAACCTCTGATTGAAAACAACTGTGGGGGTTAAGGCGGCAGGAGAAACTCCGAGCCTCACAGGGGAGTTTGTTGGAGAGACCCACAGGGTCCCAGAACGTACACAAGCCTGCCCACCCACCCGGGAATTAGCACCAGAAGGGCCCAATTTGCTTGTGAGTAGCGGGGGAAGTGACTGAAAACCAAAAGAGAATGGAGCAAGTGGCACTGTTCCCTCTTGGACCCCTCCCCCACATGCAGCACCACAACACAGCAACGTGGGTTGCCCCGCCCTGGTGAATACCCAAGGCTCCGCCCCTTACTACATAACAGGCGCACCAAGACACACACAAAAATGGACCAAATGAAAGAACAGATCAAAGCTCCAGAAAAAATATAACTAAGCGACGAAGAGATAGCCAACCTATCAGATGCACAGTTCAAAACATTGGTAATCAGGATGCTCACAGAATTGGTTGAATATGGACGCAAAGATGAAAAAATGAAGGCTATGCTAAATGAAATAAAGGAAAATGTACAGGGAACCAACAGTGATGGGAAGGAAACTGGGTCTCAAATCAATGGTGTGGACCAGAAGGAAGAAAGAAACATTCAACCAGAACAGAATGAAGAAACAAGAATTCAAAAAAATGAGGAGAGGCTTAGGAACCTCCAGGACATCTTTAAATGTACCAACATCCAAGTCATAGGAGTGTCAGAAGTAGAAGAGGAAGAGAAAGAAACTGAAAACTTATTTGAACAAATAATGAAGAAGAACTTTCCCAATCTGGCAAAGGAGATAGACTTCCAGGAAGTCTAGGAAGCTCAGAGAGTCCCAAAGAAGTTAGACCCAAGGAGGAACACACCAAGGCATATCACAATTACATTAGCCAAGATTAAAGATAAGGAGAGAATCTTAAAAGCAGCGAGAGAAAAGGAGACAGTTACCTACAAAGGAGTGCCCATTAGACTGTCAGCTGATTTCTCAAAAGAAACCTTACAGGCAAGAAGGGGCTGGCAAAAAGTATTCCAAGTCATGAAAGGCAAGGACCTACATCCAAGATTACTCTATCCAGCAAAGCTATCATTTAGAATGGAAGGGCAGAAAGTGGTTCCCAGAGAAGGTCACGTTATAGGAGTTCATCATCACCAAGCCTTTATTATATGAAATGTTAAAGGGACTTATCTAAGAAAAAGAAGATAAAAAACACGAGCAGTAAAATGACAACAAACTCACAGTTATTAACAATCACACCTAAAACAAAAACAAACTAAGCAAACAACTAGAACTGGAACAGAACCACAGAAATGAAGATCACATGGAGGGTTATCAGTGGGGGAGTGAGAGGGGGAGAGAGGGGGAAAAGGTACAGGGGATAAGAAACTTAAATGGTAGGTAGAAGATAGACAGGGGGAGGTTAAGAATAGTATAGGAAATGTAGAAGCCAAAGAACTTTTATGTATGACCCATGGACACTAAAGGCGGGGAACGTGGGTGGGAGGGAGTGTGCAGGGTGGAGGGAAATAAAGGGGGTAGAAATAGGACAACTGTAATAGCATGATCAATAAAATATATTAAAAAATAAAGTATTGTACTACACAAATTAGCTGATGTGTGCATGATATGAAATTTCTGGGGGGAAAAAAAAAACAGTTTCTGCACCTATCAATACAGAAAAACAGGGAAAGACCAGCTGTGATCTTCATTAGCTTGCTAATTCCCAAACCCTTCAGTGACCCCCTTACAGAGTTCTGTGCCCCAGCTCTTCCATTTCTGTTGGCTAAGGAAGGGCCTTCTTCCGTCCCCAGAGGACAAGGCCCCCAGCAGGTTCTGGTGTGATCTTTAACTCCCAGGCACCGTGGGCAGGGAGAGGGAGCTCAGGAAGAGGGAATCTAATCATGATGTTTGATTCCTAACAACTCCCCCACATTGCAGCCACTCATCTGTACAAGTGAACACATGAAAATGAGTCATAAGCCTCCCTTCACTGACTCCGGGGGCAGAAGTGCTTGGGGATGTATCTGTGGACCCGTATGTCCCAGGCCCCCACTGCACTGGCGTTAGTGGCGGCAGCGAGGTGGGGGATGGGAGGGCGAGCAGAGCCATCCTACAGCTTATCACCAAACCAAGTAGAGTGTGAAATAACCACCCCAGGTAGGCACTGGCATCTCTTCCCTTGGTGCTTATCCTGGAACGCTGATTTCCCCCGCTCTGCACAGCCAAATTCTTCCTGCTCCTTAAGGACTGGATCAAACCCCACTTCCTCCCCCTGGACCTTCCCCATCTACTCACATAAGAAAAGCAATTTATCTGTATTTCTCGTAGGGTCCTTGTAAACTTGTAGTGTAGTTACGACAGCAAGCACAGTGGTTATGAGCTATGAGACTCACTGGTTTTAAACCATAGATTCACCTCTTCCTAACTCCGTGTGTCCGCTTTCACTTATGTTCTCTGTACCTTAGTTTCCCCCCTCTGTGAATTTGGTTTAACAATGGTGGACACTCGTGGGGGTCGCGTTGTGAAGGCGGAAAGAGTTCATGTAAGTAAAACATTCGGAAGAGTGCTTGCCTTGTAGTAAGGTCTCAATACTCTTAGTTATTGCTTTGATGATGATGATGATGATGATGATGATGACAACAATGATGGTTATCTGTGCTCAGTTTTCACTGGCCGATAGGACTGTAAATTTCTTGCTGGTAGTGATTGCTTCTTGTCCATCTCTGAACTAGAGTTATTTAGCAGAAAGGGTTGGGGCACCGTAGTTAGAATCAGACATTGGAATTTCAGTTCAACTACCTGTTAGCTCTGAGTTAGGCAATGGCATAGAAGCCAAAGGTTTGAAAGGCTTTTAACAAATGTCCCAGATTGAACCAAGACCTGAGGATCACATAAACCAAGGAAAAGCGAGGGCCCCGTTAACAGCGGACACAGTGAACGAGGCACAGAGCGACGAGGTGGCTACGTGGGGCAGACGAAATAACAACACACTTCTATCTGGCATATGATCGCTACCTCATTCACTCGAGCAGAACACAGGTCTAGTAAAAGCTAAGTCTTCCTAGGTCTCTGTCCTCTACCTCAGCTAGGAAACTATGCATAGGCCCCAAGCCAAGTGCGTGCCCTTGACAGTCTGTGATGTAATAGATGAATATCTGTAGCCAAGTCTGTTAAACAACAGAGTACTGTTAGTAGGTTTATAAAATCCAGGGCTACAAAATACCACCATGTTTGCATCTAGGCTTACAATTGAGTGTCTCCTGCTATGATGATGGATGTATTCTACATTCTGTTTTATTGGGGGAGAAAAACAACACAGCACCATGGAACAGATGTTTTCCCGTAGAACCAATCTGTAATCAAAGCTGATATTGTACCTCGGGCAAGATAATATCATGTTTAACTGCTTGTGGAATATTAAAGATGCCTAAAAATAATAAATATATTTCCAGGATGTAGGCTGACATTTTTTTTTGAGGTTTAAATAATTTTGTCTTTTTTTTTTTTTTACAATTCATGATGTAAATTATTTATTTTACATGTGTTATTGCCACCATTCTCAATTCTGAAAACCTAAATAATTTTGTCTTTTGAAATAGAGAAGGGAATGAGGTTTTGTGAAGGGAGGGATGGTCTAGATAACTTCCTGTTTGAGCTGACAAATTTTGCAACCAGACAGGACCTTAAACAGCTCTGGGCTGAACTTAATTGTGAAGTGCTGGGGTGCTCACCCAGAGATGGGGTATTTCAGACCGTAACTGCAAGTTCCCCCAGGAGGCATGGAACAGCCTTCTCCCACTGCAAGGTCGCAGGCATTGCTCTGCTCTTCCGCCGGCCTCTCTTGGCGCCCCTTTGCCCACTCCTTTCACTCCTCCCCGTCACAGTCACCTTGCCCAGCATCCCGGTGACTTCACTTAGGTTGGCTGACACCCGTCACTCCGTTCAGTGCTCTGTGTCTGCCTCACTCAGTCTTCCCACCACTGTGAAGAGGAAGGTCTTACTCTCCAAACCTTACAAAGAAAACACGGCAGAGGTAGAGCGACTTGGCCAACAACCATATATGCAGCGGGTGGCTGCATACACTCTGTTTACAACCCAGACCAAAGCTCTCAAATCGCGGACTGAATGATCGATGCCCAATTTCCCCCAGGATTTTGGTCTTTGGCCCTCGATGCTGTTTCTCTTTTGCTTGCTCAGCAGATTCTTCCTTTTGGGTGTTTTCATAAACCAACTTACAGTCAATGAGGTATTTTCACTGACTCCAGCGGTAAATCTGTTTGATTGATGCTTAGCTCAAAATGCATAAGGTCCTACTACATTCCACATTCCATACCTGTCTGACTGTTTCTTTCCCTTTCAAAGATTTTGAGGGGATATTGTGGTCCAGAACCCAACCTCCACTCTGCAAAGCTGATCATGTCCATGTGTGGTCAGTGAGAGGCATAGAGACTGGGGTGTAGGGTAGGGTGTTCAGTCCATTGGAGCCAGTAATATGTGGAGAGGTTTTTAGTGGTTCCTGGGAAAGAAGTGTTGCCAGTCTGTAGTGTGTCGGGCTACCTCCCTGCCCCTGTACAAAAATGAGAAAGCGATGAGACACAGTTACTGCTGTAACCAGAGAAAACCAGCCCAGTGCCATAGGAGTCAGGCCCAAAGCCCAGAAAGAATGGGGTCCAGGAGGATGCTGAGAGCTACCGAATCAACCACACCTGGAGTCTGACTGGCCTCAAGATCACTTTGTCAAGTGACCAAATAGGTCTCCTCCTTGTTCGAGCCGGTTTAAGTCTGCACGTTTGATATCTGCAACCAAAAGTACCACAACTGTCAGAGATTTGCGTCTTCTTCCGTTTACACAGGCCAGAGTCCTGGGAGCCAATTTTCAGTCTGCCCAGGCCTTTGTTTATGCAGAAGTCCTGTCACCACTGCCCCACCTCTTAGTACAGCGATTCCTCTTTATGAAACCTCTGTGAGCCAGGGTGATTCTGCCCCCCAAAGGGACACATGGCATTGTCAGGAGTTATTTTTTGGTTGTCACAAACGAGGAAGAGGCGTTGCTACAGGAATCCAGTGGGTAGAGGCTAAGGATGCCACAACAATGCCTTGTCCATCCCCAATGTCAATAGTGCTGTGGTGCAGAACATGCTCTGGACACACATGTCAGATGTAACTCCCTCTGTGGAGGGCAGTGGGTAGCTGAAGTAAAAGGGCACCAAAATCGAATGCAAAAATTTTAAGATAAATCTTTCAACTAATCATATTTATAAAGGTGGGGACTTTTTAAACTAAAAGAGTTGACACATAAATGCACTTTTTCCTCTTCGAAACCCAATGATTTCTTCCTGCATGAACAATGCCTTCTATTGCAGTCACCTGTCCTGGGGTCACATCTGAGGCTTCCTACTGATCTCACCTCCCAGATCTCTCCCCACTAAAACTCATTCCCCCCCTGCTGCTTCATTGCCCAATGACTTAGGACAGCTGCTTGGCTCCATGGTAACAGGTCCAAATGCATTTCCTGCCCTTCAAATCCTGGCTCTGTTCCTATCTGCCAACACCATATTTCAGAAGTTTTCAAGGTCCAGACAAAATTTCATTTATTCCATAAAGCTTTCTCTAACCATCTCAGCCCATGATAATCCCTCCCTCTCTCTTCCCCTCCCTCCTTCTCTCTCTCTGCCTTCTATGGCATTTAGTGCCACAGCTTTCAATGAACTAAACTAATCTGAGAATCACTCAACATTAGGACAACTTTCACAGAGAGTAAAGCCCATAATGGAAGCTAAACAACAGTATTTTATATTGTTCTTCCACTGCCCATAGAATCTACCACACTAGTAGACACAAAGGTTCAAAATGCTTGCTAATGGGGGGTAAAATGGGACAACTGCAACAGCACAATCAATAAAATATATTTAAAAAATACTTGCTAATGAAATATGTACACACGCAAGCCAACATATGTCTGCTGGAGTGCCAGCTAAGAAGGCAAAGTTACTTTTATGTGACAGACAGAGGAAAAAGAGAAGAAAGAAAAATTATCCACAGCGATTTATAGATGTAATCTAAATAAAAATAGACAGATTATACTTTCTCAGAGAACCACACCAGCTAATCTTGAATTTCCCAGTTGTGTTTTGTGGGATATTAACAATTAGTCCAAGGCCCTGGCCAGGTAGCTCAGTGGGTTAGAGCATCGTCCCAATATGCCAAGGTTGTGGGTTTGGTCCCTGGTCAGCAACAAGGTGATGTCTCTCTCTCCCCGCCCTCTCTCTCTCTCCCTCTCTAATATCAAGCAATAAAATAAATTTAAAAAAGAACAGACAGTTAATTAAAAAACTAATAATAAAAAGTATTCCAGAGAAAAGTGCCATGGTCAACTTACTGTAACTTGGCAAATAAGTTAAAAAAATTAAGTGAGTTTCCTCACTGCAGAGCATTTCAGAATATGCTAATACTACTATCTAAGAGGGTATAGAGTACTCTGCGTTTTCTAAACGTGTGTCTCTCCAACACTTTGGAAGGATATTCATCCTTGACAAATAGTTTTAGAAATGCTGATCTGGACTAAACCTTCCGTTTTTCAAATGAAGAAGCTGACACCCACATGACACATGGACTCATCAGTTACAGAACCAGGAGCCGGAGCTGGTTTCCTGCTGTGGACTCCTTCCTCCTTCCATTTATTTTACTGCCTCAACGTTCTTTCAGCATCCTGCGGTGCTGGACTGAGGGACAAGCTAGGCGTGTGTGACTCCCCTTCGCTAGACGTCAGAATAAGCCCTCCGAGCAGCTTCGCGTCTGGGCACGGCCTTGGTTGCCGTGGCCACGCCGGGACTAGAAACCCGAGGCTCCTGACTCCCCGCTAACCCACTGCTCTCAACGTGCTTCCTTTTCTTTCGACTGCCGCAACAGAAGTGACTTTTTGATACAGTTTGGGCACAGGAAGGCATAATCCACTGCCCCGTGGCATTAGATGAAAGCACACAGAGGACTCATTGTATTATTTCATTTCATGCAATACAGACCTAAATAAAAAAGTTTACTACCTGGAAATAATGGGATATTAAAGCACGAAGAGACTTGAAGGACTCTCTGGACTAACCTCTTTAGTTCACAAGTAGCTGGTACGATAAAAGGAAATAAAACTTACAGAGTTGGCAGAGTCCGCATTTGAACAGGTCTTCCAGTTAGAAGACCACTTAGAACTCCCCGCCCCGCCCCCCTTACCAGCTGTGTGACCTCAGGCCAGCAAGTTTCAACCAGTGTGACCCAAGAGTGTTTAAAACACACAACACCTGACTATTTAGTCAGGGGCACTGACCTCTTTTCTCCTGAGACTGTCAAATAAAAAGAACGACAACAGCCAACACAATAATAGCCATCTGCTGTGAAGGAATAAAAATCATACCTATTTTTTTGTCAGATGGGCAAAAAATATATTATTTGGTGTGCTGCAGAATTTTAGTAATTAGTTTTTGCGTGCCATGAGATGAAAAAGGTTAAAAATCACTGCCTTGGGCAAATGACTTCATCTTGCTAAAATGTTGTTTCCTTGCCTGAAAAGTGAGGCCATTCATATCTAGCTCCGAGTGTGCAACGTAAGGGAAACATAATAAGGGCAAGTTAACATGTTCAAGGATAGCAGTAGTTATTAGTGTTATTGCTACCATGATCCCCTTTATACGTGTACATGTTGAAGTTCATGATTCAGAAGAACGTCAACAATTACCATTACCATCATTACCTCCTGATAAAACGTCCAATGCCTGAACGTATGGGGAAAAGGCTGTCCTTGTCTAGTATAGCTACTTTTCCTTTGGATCTTTAAAAGAACCACCTTTTACCTTCTTGGCCAAGAGTAAAACCATCCCGACCTTTGTTTCTGTTTTGCGAGTCCATTTGCTGCTGCTGTCCTGCCAACACTGTGTTTATGCCAAACTCTATTCAGATGTCTTCATGGGCCGAACCTCAGTGAGTGGTGATGCCTAGGATGGGTGGGAGTATTCACGTTCCCCCCAAACCTTCCCATTCCATGTATGAAGCACCGGGATGGTAAACACGTGCATACGAGGGCCTCGTGCAGGGGCTGAACCTGGGATGCTCAGCAAGGCAGCACAGGTCATCTTCCCTTTCCCCCAGGATAGATGTCCCTTCCTCTTTTCTGGATGCCCGGCTCAGCTCTGGCTCCAGTCCCTGGACAACTGTTACTACAGTACTGTCTTGTCACCAGTCTGTAGTAGGTGGTTATACTTCAGAAAATGAAGAAAATGTCTCCCTGGGTCATCCCCAGCCCACCCCATTGCTCTGGAGCCCTGGGAAGCCCTCATGTCAGATTATTTGAAAAGCACACACTGAGAAACACGGGTTGGAGGGAGTCTGCCCCTGTGTCCAGACATTCCTGACTCACGGGGAAAGCAGCAGCTGGAGGCGGAACCAGAAGCACTTATACTACCTGGAGGTATGTATCAGAAAACTGAAGTCCTAGGGAGTTTTTAACCTTGACCAAAACTAGTTCTTAAGGCCTGGTGCTTCTCCAGTCCATCATTCTGTGATGTATACCTAGCAGTTCATTTCTGTCCAGGCACGGGGTTTCCCATGCGCTGACGTAGGGCTGGTACTGGACTGGGTGCTGGGGCGCTGAGCCCAGCAGCAGTTTCTGAATTTGGCAAAGTTACACACTTCAGATTTTCTGACTCAGCAATTTTCACATTTCACAATCTGGCAGGTCTCAGAGAATTCTCATGTATTTGTGAGACAACTATGTCCAGAGAGGTTGAGTGAGTACCCAGGTTCCCCCAGGAAACGACTCACAGAGCTAAAAATGAGAAGGCACGTCTTTACTGGCTACTTGGTTCCTCACCGCATGACATTCGGGTTTCTCCCTTGTCTGGCAGAAGGAGAGGGCATGGTGCAGCTTGCCTGTGGCCCTTCTTGGGTGTTCTCACTAATATCAGCTAGCCCTGGGGATATTACTCAGACTAAGTAACCGACTCCTTGTTAACTTGACATTGAGGTTCCCCTCTGACTTCTACACACACACACCTTGCTCCTCAGAGAGGAGATTTAATTCAGAAAATCCCTCTCCACTGGAATACAACCAGCTGGGCTTTTCGAGTTGTCTCTTGAAGAGATGCGTTAATCACAAAATTGCTTGCAAACAGAGCCGGCCCACCTTTTGCACTGACTCCACAGGGTCTACCGGAGTCTGCGGAAGTTACCCTAAAGTTACAGGTGTATAACCACCTCACAGGCCCCTTACTGGACACCTGTCCTGAAAGTAAAGCCATAGAAACAGAAACAGCAACTGCTGGCTCAGGACACCAGAGAATACTCCTGGGTCCCGCTGGATAGGCTGGCCACCACCTAGAAGATCCCCTTGAGCACTTCCTGTGTCTGGCACTTGACCCAGCCTCCTAGTTTTTCATCCCATTTAATCCTCACAGCAAGTCCAGATTTTAGGTATTGCTACTATCTCCAGTTTGCAGAGAGGGATACCGTAGCTCAAAAAGAGTGAGTGACGTGCTCCAGGCACAGACACAAACCCAGAGCGCATGCCCAGAACATGGCTTTGCTGCCGCAGTCGCCAGACTGGCACTGTAGTCCGAGTTCTGATCAATGAACTTCTTCATGGGAAGGACCTGTGGTCACACGACACGTAACACTGAGCAGTGCTCAGCAAGGACCATTGAACGACTAAACGGGTCCTCTTGCATTTCCCTGCATCCAGCTCAGTGGTGTTCGAGGGAGGCACTGGGCGATGTTTTCTGACTGTCATGACTGGTGAGCATGGGGGCTGCTACTCACATCAACCAAGCAAAGGCCAGTGACCTCACAGTGCCTCGGACAGCCCTCATACAATAAAGAATTTTCCAGCCTAAGACGTCAGCAGTGCCGAGGGTGAGAAACCTGGTCTAGACAACGCCAGCCGAGGTCCTGCTGACACCTACAGATCAGTGGTTTTCAACCTTTCCATCTCATGGCCCGCAGAAACTGATTACTAAAATTCTGCAGCACACCAAAAATGTTATTTTTTTGCTGATCTGATAAAAAAAAGGGGTACAATTTTGATTCACTCACACTGGACAGCTATTGTTGGGCTGGTTGTTGTCATTTTTTTTACTTGACAATCTAAGGGAAAAGAGGTCAGTGCCCCGACTAAATAGTCAGGTATGGCACATTTTAAAAATTCTTGCAGCACACCGGCTGCAAATCCCTGGTATATATATATAGATCATAAAGCAGCTTCTGCCTGGACAAGTTTCTTAGAATCAGAATCTCCTTTGGTTTCTAGATGCATGACCTGGCCCTGACTTCATGTGGATTTCAGTCTTTTGTCTATACCTAGGATATCTACCTGGATCTTAAATTCACATACCTGGCCTGCAGGTTCTAATCTCAAAAGACTGGGACTAGTGCCCGGCTCTCCTGTCCCGGAACTCTGGCTCTGTAGTTGCCCCTCATTGGCTGTGACACTCTGGACAATTCTTTATGGGGGCCAGCGTGCTGCTAGGCAGCCAAGCAGAAATCATGAGGTCGTCATGAGGTCATTATTCAGGGGAGAAGGCAAAGGCTCGAGAGGCTGTCTTGCTCTGAATTCAGAGTGCCTAGGTGGGCATGCTGACGGTGTGGCTTCTTGGCTCAAAACAAGTTACTCCATCTCTCCGAGGCTCACTTTCCTGTGTTCTTACATGCACTGTAGAGATAATAAATAATAGGACCTACTTCACTGGGTTGCTAGGAGCGTCGCATGAATTAATATGTGTAATGCATATTACCTGGTGGTATAGGAAAGACCGCTTAACTTAATTTTTTCCAGAAAGCCAGGCTGCACTCAGAGAGTGCAGATAAATCACTCTGATAAATCCTCGCATTTGGACACGGAATTCAAAGACGACGATGTGTGATATATCCATGGTAAACCCAACTACCTTGAAAGGCAAGACAGTTACTGTAAATAGGTACAACGCGTGGGTTAACACAGAAAGCAGCGGTGGGGGCTGTGTCAGGCTGGGGACGGGGCGCCTTGCCCAAGGGCATCACGAAGCATTAATATCCTCTGCTCCCTCTAAACACACAGACACACACACACACGCTTCCTCCCAATTGGCCCTGTTGTCTCATAATTTGCAAACTCCTCCCCTGAGTTTTAATAACTTCGAGTGTATAGATGTGTCCTCTGTTCCTCGTATGCTACATGAAGTCATTGGCCCAAGGTAAGGATGCTCTAACTCCAAGTGGATAGAACCGGAGTAGTCTGACCCTGAGTGCGTGTTACAAACAAACATACACATAGCCAGATTTAACAGAAGTCATCTTGTTGAATACAGGATGTAGCCCTGTGACCAGCTCAGTAGACAGTGAATTCCCTCCCTTTCTGACAACTCTTCCAACACCAACCATTTGGCGATCAACCTGAACTTCTGGTAGCACACTTTAGTATGACTTGGGTATAAAGTTTTACATATTGGGGGGGTGGGGAGAGCGTATGTTTTATATCACCAATCCAGCTGCAAGTTCACTGGGGATTGGAGGGAAGTGCTTGCACACAGCAGGCATACAAATAAACTTGTTTTTTTTTCTAACTTTGCCATTAGTATTCTGTCTACTGATTTGATCAACCCATCTTGAAATACACTGTATTTTTTAGGCTCACTAGCCTTTGAAACCTTTGACATTTCGATAAAGGCAAATGTTTGCACTGATGATTAAAATCTATTCCTCAGCCTGCATATAATGAATATTCAACAGATGCCTAGCATAATGCTAGTCACTTTTCAAGGAATGAAATATCAAGCTATATGGCATTATCTCAGTCCTCAGAAACAACACAATATTGTAGAAAGAAATGAGACTTTAGAAATAGATAGCTCTGGTTTCAATCCCTGGTTCCCTTATTTGCCAACTCTATGACCTCCGGCAAGTTATTTAACTTCTCCAAGGCTTTACTTCTTTGTATGTAAAATATGTAGGTGATAGTTTTTACTTGGTAGGACTGCTATAAAGAAGAAGACTAAATAGCATCTGCAAGCTTAGCAGAGCTCCTGACACCCTTGAGGGGCCCCCTAAACGTCAGATCTCCTGCCTCTTCCCTTCTCACGATGCTGTCCTCTCCCACCCTCCCTCTAAGCTAATGGCTTAATTTATGATCCTGGCAAGACTAATAATACACTTTTTCCAAAAAAGCATTCAAACAGAAATGTGAGAGCATAATTGATCCCCCTCTTTCTCTTCCTCTCTCTGCTCCTGGTGGTTGTCTCAGCAGCTCCAGTCAACTGTATGGCCAATATATTTATCATCTCAGCTCCCCATCTTCCCTGTCCCTGTTCCATTTGGAGTTCCCATCATCTCTCACTGGAATCACTGGGCAGATTCCTCCCGAATCTTCCTGCTGCCATGGTTTTCCCTCCAACGGCTCATTTTTTACACATCAGTCACAAAAAAAACCAATATTTATCTATTCTCAGCTTAAAATCTTTCCCTGACTTCCTAGCTCATCTAGGATAAAACTCCAGACCATCGACATTACCTGCACCGCCTGGCTTGGAGTTGTCACATTCGACAAATTGTATGTAAGTATCACACAAGCTACCCTCAGCTTGGACAACCGTTTCCTTTCCTGAGTCCTCCAACTGGTAAGCCTGTTTTTCTGCTCCTTGCACATGTCAAGCTTCTTGCCTCAGAACCTTTGCCTTCGCATTCCTTTAGTCTGAAGCATCCTCCTGCTCTGCTCTCCCCGTGGCTAGCTTCTTCAGGTCGCAGAAATACCCGCTGTCACAACGACCTCTAAAGCAGAGCCTCCTCTGTAGTTTGCCATCACCTCATCAAACTTTTTTCCTCATAGCTCTTAAAACAATTGACAGTTACCTGTCTATTGTTCTTTATTTCTCTCACTAGATTATTAAGTCCACAGAAGCAGGTATGTGTTTATCTGCTGATAAACTGTATCTCCAGGTCATAGCCTCCTGCCCAGCACCAGGGGTCATGCCATACAACTCTGTGGAAAACGTGGACAACTGACCGCCATCAAAATCGGGCAGTTGGGACACCACACTGCTTCTAACCTGGAGAAAACGGCCCATCAGAATTTGATCAGCCCTTTGGTAGGTGGTGAGACAAAACAGCCAACCATGATGCAAAATAAGACTCAATCAAACTGTTACATTAATCAGGAGTTTAAGGTCCACCCCAGCACCAGAGCACCAAGGTCCAGGATTCTCATGTAAATATTCAGGGAGGAATAGGAGGGAAATGTCCATTTAAATGATGTGGCTTGGCTGGAGTCAGACAGACAAAAGGGAAGACGACTCCTGGAAGACATCCAAGCACCGCCTCAGACATCAGCATGGAAAAACAGAACACACCTGTCTGGAATAGCAGTTACTGCCCCCAGAGAGAACGCTGTAATTCTCACATCTCCTTTAACCGTTTGAGTCCCAGGGGGTATTGTCAGCAGCACCATCGTGCTGCTTGGGACTCAAACGGTTAAGGAACTCACTATTAAATGCAGAGAAAAATCATAAATAAAATAAATAACGAATAATAACAGGTTCCTACCACATGATTCCTAGCATGCACTAGACATTCTGCTAAGTGTTTTACATGCATCCTTTCGATCTTATTCCCAGCCATATCAGCTTTGGGATAATGAAACAGCATGACATCCCAGTCAAGAATATGGACTCTGGAGTCAGAAGTCTTGGGTTAAAGACCTAACGGCCTGTAAAGCTTAGGACAAATTAAAAACCTCTCAGAACCTATTTCCTTCTCTAAAGATAGAATTGGCAACCATTCATATTTGGAAAGGATGAGTTTATGTAAAAGAGAAAATCTATTATTCACCTAATGCTCTGCCTGGTGCTTATAAGTTTCTTGACCCCCATGAGCTCATATTCACCTTTTAGTGGACAATTGAAGAAAATAAAGCCTTGGAAGAGGTTCAGCAATTTGTCTGGGACCTATGTGGCTTTCCATCACACCGTGTTGCCTTTTAGATGAAGTCCACTTTTGGAAATGTGTTGGAACTGGAACTCACGTAAAAAGACGCCAGTGCTCCCAGTGTGGCCGGCACACTTCCCATCTCCCTACGGCTCTCAGAAGCAACACTCTATGCACAAGGTCAGGCTCGGACACGGGCAGAGAAACAGGTGTCTTCTCCATGGTTTAGGAGGACCGCAGGGCACCCTCCATCAGGTATCCTGAAAGGCTCCGCCAAAAGGCCAAAAATACTATTTGGATTTTTGTGTGCCCTGTCGTCTTTTGCTGTAATGTATGCATCTATTGAGTTTCTATATGCAACTGTTAGCTGTTATTTACGGTTTGATTAGAATTAAATTTCAATTAGGAGTTATTTAGAAAAGAATTAAGAATGGAACAGGAATTTGAAAAGATGAAGGGATGGTGTGAACCTTGAAAAATTGGGCAAGACATCTCACTACAGGGCATGCCTCTCTCCCCAAGTTCCTTCCTTCGCTGTCCTCACTCCATTCCTTCTCTCCCTCCCTCCTTCCCTCTTTCCACTGATTCCATAATAATTTGTGGAACACCTTCTCTGGGCCATTAACATGTATACAAACACAACACAATGATAAACAGAAAGGAGCGTCATGGAGTGTTTTCTTGACGGATGACACAGCAGGCGATAAAGGGCAAGAAGAAATGAAGGTGGCTTACTTCGCATTCTGTCCGCACACACTGGCTAAGGGCCTGTTCTGTATAAGACACTGGCAGCAGAGTGATCATAACGCCCTGGGAACAGAGAGGATGAGTTGAAATGGCAGCAAAGTCACAAACAGTATCTCCAGTCCATTACGAAAGGGAAGTCTCCAGGTATAGGCAGTAACAGTCCTTCTGGCCCCTCACCTTTTGAAAACTCCAATATTCTGTAACCGGTGCCAGCCATGGAAGGTATCCAGAGAAGGCAACAGACACAAAAGCACAACGTATTCAACTCCACATTCTGGTTAGATCCACTGGAAACAACATCATTTTACTGCAGTTTTCTCACCTGATCTTCAAATACTTGCTTTCTTCCTTTCAAAAATAAATTGCTCCAAATGATGCAACCATCACATCCAATGGAACTAACGTCAGCCAGCCACTTATCTTCCCTTACTCAACAGCAGTTTTTACCAAACGCATTATTCTAAAGATCCCAGGGGCCCTGAGAAAGCCAAGAAAGATTTATTAACCAAGACGCCTTCTGAAAGCACACCAGAACAGGCCCACAGGGGCTCAGCAGCAAAGAAAACTACAGCATCTCTCCTCTGCTCAGCTCTTACAAGAAGAAAAGCCAGTATGCTTCTCCTGGCCTGGAGTGGAGACTGTAGTCAGCAAACTCATGAAAGCAAAAAGGTCTCTCATCCAGCCACTGGTGTCTTTGTATCCTGAGTGGGTACAAACATTTTCTTCCTTCCATCACAGTGTCGAGAACCTTATATGCAGGATTGGGTGGCATCAGTTAAGGTGGTACTCCTAACCCTTTTACCCCGAAAGTCAGACCACCACAGAAAATATTTAGAAGAACATTAAAAATAAGGTTTCAATCAGGCACCAAGATGTAACTGATGTGAAAGTCCAAAGTAAGATATGCATATGCAGAATTGACAAAGGAAATACCCAAGAACATCCTCACTGGTTTCAAGATGTTGCAAGGGTCAAAGGACAGGGGGGAAAATGGATTTGTGAATATATATTTTGTGGGGAGCATGTACTTTCTATTCTCAAGCTTAATGAAAAGAAACCTTCACTGAATCCAACCTGAGATCTTGCCATTTGTTCCCTATCACTGAAATTATCAGACTTCTTTTGATTTTATTGAATTTATTGGGGTGACAATGGTTAATAAAATTTTATAGGTTTCAAGCACACAATTCTACAACACATCATCTGTATACTGTATTGTATGATTACCACCCAAATTCAAGTCCCCTTCCTTCACCATCACCATTTGTGCCTCTTTTACCCTCATCTACCTGCCCCCACCCCCTTTCCCTCTTTAATCACCATACTGCTGTGCCTGTGTCTATGAGTTTTTTTTCCTTAATCCCTTCACCCTTTTCACCAGGAAATACGGAGGGCACTGGAGGCTGGAGAGAGCTGCTAATTCAGAAAGAGCGTGCACTCTCACAATCTGCCAGGGAAGGATGGATGCTAGTTTTCCACAAGTCAGACAGGGACTAAGTAGGAGAGAAAGCTGTCCTGGAGTCATCACAAGTCCTTCCGAAGGGGGACAAGCAGTTCTCATGTGGAATGAAAGGACGGATGAGGTGTCCTGTGCAGGGATGGAATGCTTTCCTGCTTTTTCCGCAGAGGTTGCAGGAGATGCCTCACACTCCCAAGGCTGGGAATCCCCACAGAATCTGGAAAATGCTTCCTGAAAGAGGAAGTCAGCTTAGCCGTCGGCCGGTCCTGGGCGCACAAGTCACCCAGGCAAGTAACGACTGTCCCACTCTCTACTACTACCACCACCGCCCCGGCAGGGTCTACAACTACAGCCAGCAGCTAGCAAGCCAGGAGAATACGGAAGCAGAGGCAGCTGAAATGAACCTTACTCCCCCCAAAACGAGGGAGCCACCAGCGAAAGGCTGTCTCCAGGGAAAAGAAACAAACCCAACTCTGAATGAGGCTGGAGTCAATACGTAGCTAAGATGGGACATGTAGCATTTCTCAAAAATGACCTTACATTCTGTTCCTGAAAATACCACCACACTGTTTACAACTTTTCAGTGGCAGAGATCCCACCAGGAGCTAGCTAACTTTTCAGGAGGGTGGTAGAGGGGAAGACCACCACCAACGTATTTATCCAACACATATTTGTTGAGTGTCAAGCGCAGTGATGAACAAGTGAATTGCAATGGTGAGCGTGTCCTGAAACAGAACTCCGGCCTGCAATGAGCTCACAGGGCGGTTAGGCTGGGGGCTGCCAGGGCAGACTGATGTCAGGACAGAAAGCTTTGTCTTGCTTTGATGTGAATCCCTTCTTTTGGGGCAACTCATACCTAGATTTGAATTTCAACTGCCCCACGCACCAGCTGGAGAAAATTACCTAACTATGTTGCACTTTAGTTCTCCTTATGAAATGGAGATACGATCTATCTTTTAAGACTGCCACAAAGATTTAAGGGAAATATATAGAGAGCACACTCTCTATACACTTACTGACCAATAAAATTTCCAAAAGTAGCAGGGGATGTCCTCAACAAGGGGATGACGTGGCCCATAATCCTTCAGAATCACACAGAAAAAATAAATGGATATTGCCATTAAATATCTCCACCATAAAAGTCGAAATGAAAGATTAAACAGAGTTCTTCCTAAACAGCTTATGTCGCTTACAAATTCCCACCCAACTGACTGTGATATTTTTATTTTTTGAGTTTTTATTGTGTAAAAAGTCAGTACCAAAAAATCTAGGATTTAATCATCTCATTTCCTGTGCTTTGTCTTTTTGCACAAAGTCTTATCTTCCAAACTAGAAGAGCTCACCGAAGATGGGGCAAGCAATAACATTTTGGAGTATCTGCTAGAATGTTTTAGATCCCCAACAAATACAGACAGCACGCAGTAAGAAGCACTGAAGTTCTCACACAAGTCAATGCACACAAAGGCAGGCTCTTCTGAGTTCTCACTGTCACCACAAACACAAACATGGATTCTTTGTAGCCTCTTCCTAAACTGGAAAACACTCTCTTCGTCACAGGAGAAACACTTACTGATACCTGCCAACTGCCTCCCACTGACGAGAAACACCTTTTGGCCCTGAGGTGGCTTCCCCGCATCACAAAGACAGGCAGCCAGAGAACAAACTTCCTCAACCCAGTCTTCAAGTTGAATTTCAACATGGAATCTCACTGAGTCTGCCGATGGCATTTTGAGAAGAATTTCATTAAATGTTGCTAACATGTCATAAGCTCCCTTAAATGGAAGGGTAATGGCTCATAACATTTGTAAGCTTTTTAATTTCATGCAATATGAGCAGCATAATCAGGACCTATTAAAGTCAATCAGCTGTGCCAAGTGGGGCTCCCTACCTTTGCTTTTGTTTCTCATCTCCTCGTGGGTACACCCCGTGAACCAAGAGGCAGCCGCCCCGGTATCATTCTTTAAGGCTAAGACTGGCGGATGATGCTCTGAACCACCTCCGAAGGAACCCTCACAGCAGCATCTGCCTGTGAGGGCTGAAGAGATACCTCGTGGGGAATGCCTCTCAGCTTCCGGGAGGGACAGACTTCTCTTTCCATTTGCCTCGGCTCGGAAGGTGCAATTTCGGTGGAATTCACAATCAGCTAACTGACCAATGTAAGCAGAATTAACACCTGGAGATAAATATAAGGAACCCCATCCATATTTTCAGTGACACTGAGGTTTTCAAACTGCTGATCCTTCAACACTTGTCTCCAGATTTTCTTCAACCGTGAAGCCCTTCCTGGTGAGAGTGACCATTTGCCGGGCTCAGTGCCGGGGACTTTTCGAGGCAACCTGCTATTTTTTTCCTCATTTTATTTTCAAAACGACTCTATGATACTATCAGTTACCTCCCATTATGGAGAGAGAAACTAAAGTTTTGAAACGTCAAGTAATATGGCCCAAGTTACAAAGCTTGTAGCAAAGCTGATCTTCGAACCCGGGCTCAGTCTGTCTTTAAACGACGTGTTCTTTGCTGCTGGCTCCACAGTCACCCTGGTGCACGTCTTCCCACGGCGGTGGGGGATCCAGGGACGGCATTTCCACCGGGAGGGTGAAGGCTGAAGGCCACAGAGTCGGACAGGGAGAGCTCATCCTGCAGTCGAGGCAGGGAGTACCCTTCACGGTCAGAGAAGCAGAGCTGAGTGTAACAAGCCACCTTAGGGCCAGGCGGCAAGCAGAAGGAGGGTTGAGAAGTGAGGGAGGCTGAGAAGAGGTCGGAGAAGGGGGTGCAGGGTGGGCTAGGGAGAGCCGTAGGAGACTACAGCTGTGTGGACATGTGGAGGGGTTCCAGCTCCGCTCTGTGCCCTGCTGGCCGTATAGTGTGGGGCTCGCCTGATGGCCCAGGGAGGGTGGGCAGGACCAGACGGTTCATCCTGTCAACCTTCACCCCAAAAAACACCAGGCTCCTGGGCACAGAGATGGCATCCAAAAGCAGTGTCTGCATTCAGTTACAAATTGTACAAATGATCAGGAAAACATTCAGTTATTCCCTGCGCTGCCATGAAGGACAACCGAACCAGGAAAATGCACAATTAATGGTATTACACTGACTGACATGCATACCTCCATAACACCTAAAAGAGATGGGAGAAGACTTGATCTGAGAATGTTTACCACACTGTGGCGGCCCTGTACAGCAACCCACACAGCAAGGTAGGGTTGACAGAAAATGAAGGAGCACTTCAGGAATAAGGATGGTAGTGGGATGTTGTATTTAGTATATTTGAAGAACTTGTAAGAAAAGCTGAATTTAGAAGGAAGAATCCTTTCTCCAGAGGGGTTCCCGGAAGTAATTAGGCCTGAGTGTCCTAAAGCATCCATTATATAAAATGAATGAACTTCTCTCCCAAGAATCTAGGATGGCACTAGATCTTTGGAGAACTGGAAGACTTGAGGAAACAGCCATTCATACTTCTGTGTGTGCATGTGTCCTGTGGTTTCAAATTAGGATCCAGAATTAAGAAAGGCTGGGCCTTTAAAAATTTGGAATTTCTACAGGTTTTCATAATTTCGTATTTGTTGCATTTCGATGAGATCAGAATGAGAAAAACCGGTAACTTACAGTCTAATATTCTGGGCAAAATCACGTCTATAGAACCTAAGATCTCTAGAATATCATGGCATTCTTCCTAAGTCAGATTTATTTAGCACACGGATCCTCAATGATTTCCAGATCGACACTGTCACACAATTCTAACAGAAGGAGCGACCCGAGAGAAGTAACTGAGGTAGGAGATGGCACAAGTTAGGAGGTCTGTGGTCTGAACGGACAACCAATGGTGACCACATAAGGGGACACTATGGGACAGAGGCCATCAGAGGGAAGTGGCCAGAGAAGCAGCAAGTGGCAGAGGAAGGAAGTGCGGTGCTCCCACGGTCGAGGAACTGACAAGCATGTCTCCCTGGGTCTCGGGGAAGGCCCATGTGGCCCACAGCACAGGCCAACATCGAACCACCAATTACCATCCCAAGGTAACTCAGCACTTCGGTTAGCCCCATGGCGGTAAAGTCAGCAGGGTCTGGGGACTTAGGTGTGCGTTCTTCCTAAACCTTCCTACGCCTTTGACTAAAGAGAAGATCAAACTGACAGACCCTTCCTAGGGTTACCATGAAGAATGGTGAGATAACTTCACATCAGCACCGCGGCTGTTAGCTATGACGACACGAGAGCCTCCTCACACATTATTTGCATTCAAGTTCGACAAACACTTATGAGCAGTTACTATGGGCTGACTCTGTGCTAGGTGATTTTGCACTTATTATTAGTTCACTTAATCTCCATAATCGCAAGTCCTTTAATATGTATTAAAGTTACAGATATTTAATATTAAACCAAGAGTGGCAAGAACCCGGCAGGCACGTAGCAACACTTAAAAACTTCTAAACATTCCCCATTTCCTGGCAGTGCTCAGTTAGTTATCCCAAGAACACAACGGTCCAGGCATCTGCGGAGCCTCCTGCCTCTCTACTGAGCACAGCCTCAGCGGCTCTCACGGCCATTAGATTTACTCCACAAGGTCGTGCACACAGAGCCACCGATACTATATTTGGCGGAGACGTAAGACTTTTCAAGGACAACTTTTAAAACAGTAGCAGCACTTTTTGCCATATGGGATGACTGGAAATATCAAAATCAGGCAACTTTATCATATAATCAAAGTTATTGAACCCTACAGGTTCGTGAGCCCGGTTCCCTGCCCCCACCCGGCACCCCCGTGAGTGTGGGCAACTGTCTCGCACAACCCACGACACTGTCAGCGTTGGCCGGACTTTCACACTGACTCTGTTGTGAGGTTGTCAAATTCCGCTTTGGTTTTGCTAAACTTCTTCCCGTGCCGTCCTAGCCAGAGGGCTGCTCAGAGAGGATGCAAGAGAACCAGTGATCCCGTGAGCTCCTTGTGGCAGCTACAGAAAGCGTGGGGGTGAGTTCCACATCTCAGAAACTCACATGGTCAAGACAGGTTAGAAATGTATCAAGAATGCTAAAAAATAAATGAAAAGCTGAGTCTGTTAACAACTGAAGTCAGAACAAATATGGGAACCATATGGCCATCCAGTGATACGAATGCTCATGCATTAATAATTTAAAAATAAAGCCAGTTCCATTTCTCATCTATTAATGAGCTCTGACCTGGGGATAATTCATTTTCCATGACATTCCTCTAACATTGTCTTAATATAACTGCCTGAGCCTTAACCGAGGCCTAAAACCAATACACACAGCTTGACAGTGGAAAGCCGCAATCATCACGCCATCTGTACTTGTCTTTTACTGTTGGGAGATGTACTTGTCTTTTTATTTCCAGGACTCGGATGTTACACAATGGTAGCTGTGGCTTCCTAGGTAGAGAAACCTACCCTATTGCACCAAGCAAGGAAAAAACCAGGAAGTCTGCTCATCTTAGTCTTTCAACGCGGTGATTTTTGCCACAGCCTAGCTCTTGCTCCCTCCAAAATGCAACAAATACAGCTATAAAATACTTATGAGCTTTAAAATCTTCGCTGACTTTGTACTTGCCCAGAGGAGGAACTGTTGCTGATCACAACAGGATCCTTGGTGGAGAGGGAAAGGCCCACCCTCACTGATTCCGTACATGCCATTTAAAGTAGCACCGGTGACAATTTAGGGCGTGCCGCATCCGAAGGGGACACTCCGCTGCCGCTGGAGGGCCCCAAATCAAAGTAAGAGTTAAGTATTCGCTTATAATTTCAGATGGCACAGGAGTGTTTTCTCAGCCTCTGAAACGACATCTGAAAAACTGTCAGCGTTGCTGACAACGAACGGTTTTTAAAAACAAAGACGAACGGTGTGCGTGCCCACAATTATAAAGTGCTGGGCGCGAGGAGAGCTGCCTGCAGAGGAGTGTGTTTTGATGGCGGCATTAAGAACATAATTTTTTAAAGTGACTTTTTTTTTTTGCCAACACTTTGGGAGTGAAGAACAACAAAACTTTTAATGATGTATTAAAACATCCTTCTTTCGTAAAGCTAACATCTCTCCCCATTATTCTCCCCAAATACTCAGCAGGTATTATTGGCTGTGAGATGCCCCCTAAAAGTAGGACCTCTTCCTACCATTAAAAGAATAAAAACCAAACCACAGTAGACCCTGGTGTGTGCTTTCCCCTCTTAAATGTTATTTATGAAATAAGCGAGAAGCAGTCTTGTACCAAATAGTCATTACAGATGGCTGGGATGTTCCGGAAATGAGGAGTTAGAGGTGATGCTGATGGACCATAGTGATGAGGAAGAGAAGCTCAAAGATTTGAAGGGTTAAATGCCAATTCTGTTCCCTTAAGCTTTCCTGCCCATAACATACAGACCCACACTGGGGAGCTTCCGTTAGCCTGTGGATGGTGTGAATCCAGGCTTTATTGCAGGGCCAAAGCGCAAAGCAGGGAGAGACGGGCGCTCAGGAGCCTCAGTACCACTTTCACCTCTTCCACCTGGTCTGGCCCACGCCCCCCATAGCCTCCTATCACACAGCTGCTCAAGCCGTCTTTCACATAAAAGAATCCTTAATATATGGCTGATACAGAAGTCAGTCTATAAGCATTGATAAAAGAGAAATTGATCTCCCTGCCTCAAGAAGCTCTGAGAGAATCTTTGTGTCAGAAGGATCGTAAGAGAATATTTATTCGTTCATTCAAAAAAAAAATGCTTTTCTTCCATATGACAGGCACTAGTCTAGGAGCTAGGGACACAGGGGTAAAAACACAAATAATATTAACAAATGTTAATAGTAATAAATTATTATATTGTAATTTTACATAGTGCTTCATACTCAAAACACTGCTCTATAAAAAGTAACATTTACCTACAAAGGAGTTCCCATAAGATTATCAGCTGATTTATCAAAGGAAACCTTATAGGCAAGAAGGGGCTGGAAAGAAATATTCCAAGTCATGAAAGGCAAGGACCTACATTTAAGATGACTCTATCCAGCAAAGCTATCATTTAGAATAGAAAGGCAGATAAAGTGCTTCCCAGATAAGGTCAAGTTAAAGGAGTTTATCATCACCAAGGCCTTATTATGTGAAAAGTTAAAGGGATTTATCTAAGAAAAAGATCAAAACTACAAACAGTAAAATGACAACAAACTCACAACTATCAACCACCGAACCTAAAACAAGAACAAAAACAAAAACAAACTAAACAAACATCTAGAACAGGAAGAGAATCACAGAAATGGAGATCACACAGAGTGTTATCAGTGGGGAGGGGAAGAAGGGGAAGATAGGGAGAAAGGTGCAGGGAATAAGAAGCATAAACGGTAGGTACGAAACAGACAGGGGGAGGTTAGGAATAGTATAGGAAATGCAGAAGCCGAAGAACTCATATGTATGACCCATGGACATGAACTAGGGGGCAGCAGGGATGCTCTTAGGGTGGTGGGGAGTAAAGGGGAAGAAACAAACGGGACATCTGTAATAGCATAATCAAAAAAATATACTTTAAAAAGTAACATTTACATAATAAATTTTACACAAGTATATAAAATAAATGAGCTATTATGATCCTGTAATACATTTATGAGGTAGTGCTATTATTATGTCCATTTTCCAGGCCAGGAAAGTTAGGCACAGAAAAGGTCAAGGAATTTGCCTGTGGAAACATAGCCAGGAAGTGGTGGGGCCAGGCTCTGACCAGGAAGTTGATGTTCCAGAGCCTGAAATCAGTTAGTAACTGTCTTTCTCCACCTGTGCCATCATGGGGATGGTAGGGTAATGGGATAAGCAAAACAGGTGAGTATATAAGTATTTAATTGTATACTATATACATACATACAATAGACAGTTAGAAATTAATATGACTGAGTAATTCATATATGATATAGTATCATGACAAAAAAGAAAGCTACTAAGGGATATATTTTCGATGGGTGGTCGGGGAGGGTCCCTATGAGGAACTGCCACTTGAACAGAACCTAGATGAAGCGAAGCTAGGTTTCCACACACTCTGGCAGTTCTCAGACTGTGGTGTGCGGAACCCCCAGGGCCCTGGCATTTGTGGCTGGTGACAGGGAGATGGGGTGGGCAGGGCATCAGGCCGAAGTGTCCCAGTCCCCAGTCGCAGCAGCTCAGCTTCCATCTGGTCCCGATTTGGGGGTCCAAGTAAAATTTGACACACACAAAAAGATTCTGAGGCTTTAAAAAAACGTTATAGAAAAGCACGGGTCACCCCCAAGCCCTTTAGTTCACAGATAAAGAAACAGAGGGAGGAGAGGCATGACGTGCCAAGGGCCCATCACTGACCGTGCCAGCAGTGACAAGAGAAGAGAACCCAGATCTCCGAACTTTGAATCCAGTGTACTTTCTAGACCGCCAATCTGCCGGCCCTAACTCGCCTCCCCATCCAGGACATTGCATTCATCTTTAGGTGGTATCGAGGGAAGGTTTTATCCTAGACTGTGTTTCTGAGTTTGGAAAGTTCACCCCAAGTCCAGGCTTAGCAAGAGTAAACACACACACGCTCTGTCCTGTCCCTTGTATTTTATTAAACTGCCCCCACCCCTGAATCTTATTCAGATTTATAGTTTTCCTCATCTTAACCCAATATAGCTTTTCTTATGACGTTACTGCACAAATCTCTTTTAAGCAACGTCAAATCCTTTACGTAAATGGGTGTGTGCATGGGGGAAGGAACATTTGCTGTGTGGGTTGGGCATGAAGGCACATTTCTGAATCTTCAAATAAATGAGACACTGATGGTGAACCTCTGATGACATGATGGCGGCAAGAATGAATTTGGGGTAGCCTCCTGTCCCTGGGCCTCCCCATCACACAAGGAAACATTCTCAGCCTCACCTGAACTTTGGACCACCTTCTGCTATGGAAACTCTGGGTGCTGTAGTTGTCGCTGAGATCTGACCGGAGCCCTCAGTAACTCTTGCATTTCCAGCCTGGCATTCATGTAAGAAAAGCATACCCAGCCAGTTTCTTCCAAATTTAAGAAAGGACAAAATTTCCACCAGCCAACTTTAATTCTATTGCAACCCAAAGTCTCAGTAACTGTTTCTGTTCCCCAGAATAAACAAACCAGCTGAACTCAGTGCTGCGTCCATCTATTCAAACTTGGTGGATCTGTTTACAAAGGAAGAGTAAGCAGCTGGTTCACGCTATTGTCCACAATAAATTACGACAAATGAAAAGGGAGATACATTTCGGGAACGGCAATCAACTTCACAGTGCAGATGGGCTTATAGATGACCCTTCCAATTTTTAATAATCTTCATAATTTATGTGTGAGCAAAGAAAGGCAAAGATGCCTAATGCACCCCTCTCCTCTGACTTAGAACAAATCACTTTGATTTACTCGGGCAATACTTCACGGTCCAGTTAACTTCTTAATTAAAGACAGCAAGATGTTCGTGTTCTGTGCAAGTGGCACGGAAAATACTGTTTTGTGCGCAATATGTTCGGCGGGGAGGTGAAGCTGTTTTGCTTACGGAGGAGGAGCCAGCGCCGCCTTCACTGGGTTTCCAAGCTAACCCGAGACACGCTCTCCTCACCGTGACTACGCTGTCGGTGGAGCCTCTTCAGAGAAAGCACGTGCGTGTCTGCCATCCGTGACTCTTTTCTTCCTGCCTCAGGCAGAGCGTGCCAAGTCCAAATTTTCCCCTTTCTTCTCGCTGTTGGCCTCCTCCCTATCTGTGGTCTGTTGTGGTAAGAAGAATACAGACCACAAGAGGGGTGTTCTCGGGGGCTCCAGGTGGGGGATGGCTGTGGGGGGCCAGGCCCACAGCCTCCAGAAGCTCTGGGACTGCCACCCCTTGGCACTGAGCAGGTATATGACTTCAAGACCCACAACAGCCAGGCCCCTAGGAGAGACTGAGGCAAAGGAGAGAGCAGCAAGAAGGGAGGAAGAGTCATGAGTGACTAGAATCCCGAGAAGTCAACCAGATACACATAGATACGTTCTCGTGCCCATAAACCAGGAGTCATGTCCTCAAGGAACTCCAGGGCCTCGTTGTAGAACCGCGCAAAGAGGTTGGGTGGGAGGCAACAGTGATGGGTGGAGACTGCGGCAAAGTGCGGGACAAAGGCCCAGCCAAAGGAGGCAGCTGCTACTCAGCTCCAGTCCTTAGGAATACCGCACCATTTCCCCAGATTTTCTGGTTCGTCATGAGACTCAGAAAGCGTAGATTTTTTAAAAAGGTCAAATCTGCAGGTGTTCAAATATCAGAAACAAATTCATATTTCAAGGAAAACGCTGTGTGAATCAACTATAGCTGTCGGTGGGGTCCAGTGTGTAACTTCTGTCATCAACCTTCATATTAATTAATAGTTCACTTGATAGTTTATAAGGTGGGTCACTTAAATTACTTCATTTACCCCTCGTGATAAACTTAGAAAGTAGAGAATATCATCTCAGTGATTAAACCTGACTCTGTGAAGCTCAGCCGTGTATTATCCACTGCTATGTCCAGTTTCCCTTTCTTAGTGCTTCTGAATTCTTTCAGAGAATTAACATGCTTTCCTCATGAGAGGGAAACAGCATGTATGATAACCCAAGCTCTTGCACTAAACACGGCCTCACGAGACATTTAATCTCCGTGTGAACAGTGTGCTGATGTGGAAATGGGCCGAAACCCTGGGTTTCAGTTCTGACTTCGGGGGTGTGACTTGGGTTAAGTCCTGCCTGCTTTCTGGGCCTTTGGGCCCCACACGGTAAATGCGGTGACGGGTGGTCTAACTGAACTCGTAGGGGCTTTCAACTCCATCCTGGAAATGTCTTGGTAATTCAGGCTGAGGAAATGAGTCTCACCTCACAGCACACCAGAATTGAAATGGATTTGAAAAAACTCAGCCTTTCAAACAAAACAAAGAGATAACAGATACAAACATAAAAATTCATGATGAGGATGACCTACTCAGAGTTTCAAGGAGCACGTAGCAGTTCCTCTGCTTTCATAAATATGGACAAACTGGGGTGCCCTCAAACTCTGTTTTCTTAAAAAGTATATTTCTAAAGATTTTATTTATTTATTTTTAGAGAAGGGAAGGGAGGGAGAAAGAGAGGGAGAGATATTGATGTGCCAGAGAAACACTGATCGGTTGCTTCTCACACGCCCCCTACGGGGGACCGGGCCTGCAACCTAGGCATGCGCCCTGACAGGGAATTGAACCACTGACCTTTTGGTTCACAGGCTGGTGCTCAATCCACTGAGCCACATCAGCCAGGGCTCAAATTCTACTTTGTATGTGGAATTCAGCTCCTTCAGGAACCGACATTCACACTGGTTTTTATCAAGCAGTGCCATGGGTAGTTGTTTTAATCTTTAACGATTTCATACGTTTCGCTTTTTCTGTGCCATAAAATGAGTGGAAATGTCATTGCCGGAGCAAAGTATGCAAAGATTTTTTAAGGTACTTGGCACATGCCATATAGTTGTTTGTTTGTTTGTTGTTTGTTTTTCAAGGAAACGGTGCCACTAATCTGTAAGTGCCAGAGCGAGCAAACGTTCTCGAGCAGAAGAATGAGAAAAAAGTGAGGGAAACGTTGAAAGAGTAACTCAGAGAAAGAAAAATTTAAAACTAAAAACTATTATGAAGTGGGTCTCCTTGGTGGGCCCTGAGTTAGTGATACCGACGAAATCAAGAAGAGGAGGAAGGGCCCCGAGGCTCGCAGGAAGTTCAAACATCAGGCGGGATTTGAAATATGGGAGGCTGATGATGTTGACATCATCGTCATCATCAGAAGGGGCTGACAGCGGGAATTGGCATTTTGGGAGCACTCACTTCATCTTAACTTCTGCATGAAGCACTCCACAAACATTATCTTCCTGATTTACCACCACCCATGACGTGGGCACTAATGTCATCTCAATGCCTGGGTATAAAAACAAGGACGTGCCAGGTTACGAAATGGCTCGGAGACCACCCATCCATCACACAGCCGCACTGGTCCCCACCCAAGACTAGCAGTACAGCACATGAGCTTCACCAGGGACGTGCAGTGCCCCTTGGCGGAGGTGACTTCTAAGAATCCCCTTTAGATATGATTTCATAATTCTATAAACAGCTTTTGGTAGCTAGGAATTCTTAAAATATGTGAGGGTGTATAGGGTAAAAATTTTTGATGACATAAATACCCTTAAACCTTTGATGATAATTTTCCACTTTTTCTCTTCCATTAATTTTTAAATCCCTCCTCCAGCTTCTTTACTGCCCTTTCTCCTCCTGAAGTTCTAAATTCAATGTAACAACGGGCTGGGATCCTGTGCTCACCCCAAGCGCAGCTTGCAGTGAGCACGGACACAAACTCACTGCGCAACTTTTCTGAGGCTGCAGGCAGAGCAGACAATGCGCAATAAATGCTACTTTCCCTTCCCTTATCACTTTCCACCAAGCTGTGCAAAAGCACCTTTGAGTCCCAGCAGCGTGGAAAACAAGGTAAGAAGCCTCTCTGAGTAAGTAGGGGTCTGCCACTTTTGTCCAAAATGAAACTTTGCGATTAAAGTTCTCCTTAGTATTCCTTCATTCGCTCTATCTCCCAGAAGCTCCTGCCAAAAATGTGCAGTTGTATGTAGCAGTTAACAAGTGCCTATCACACTAAAACGGAGATTTAAACACAAGTGTTTTGACATTACAGCTCTCGCCTTTACACATTTCTGTACCAATGCATTCAAGTGGTAGTTCTAGGGACAGGCTGCTCTTCAGATGAGATGACGGAATAGTTACATTTCGTGCGTCCTTTTCAATCTATTTTCTGAGCGGCATGATACGTTACCACTTAAAAGCTGTGCATCCACGTGGCTAAAGCTAGAAAGTCCTGGGGTTTTTTTCCTAGTCCCAGAAGGAAGTTTTTATAGACATGAACATTTTCTTCCCAATTTATCTTCCAAAGTGATTATTATCCCACTAATCAATGTGTAGGACTTTACCAGGGTTGCCACCTTCAATGATGAAACTGGATACAGTATTGAGCACTGTGTGCACTGCTCCCCCAACCTCAGTTCCTCTCGGATCAATGAAACACCAAACCAGAATGAAGTCAGGTGCTGCATCATTAGTCATTCTCACTTGGAGGGGCTGAGTAATCTTGCCCAGCTGGACACTGGGAAAACCAGGAGGTGTCCTGTAAAACCGAAGTGGCCATGACCTCTGGAGAAATGACAATGCAGACAATTCTATAGAGAAAGGTCTTCCAGGGGCATGCTGCAAGCCATGGTCAGGTGCATCAGGAGAAAAACAATGAGCTGAAGATGCCAGGTGAGGGGAATGGAAAGCTGCTACATGTGAAGTTTACGTGAGCATCACGTGAGGTTATGATCAGGAAGTATGGCAAATTCTATTGACTGCCTGTCCAACAGTCATCATTCCCAAGACCTTCTTTGCTACCAGAATCCCAGTTTTGTCCAGCGGGCAGTTATCTCTGTGCTTGAGGGAAGGGGAGCCCCACACACTAAGTCACTGGCTCCTCGTGTTATTCTTGTGCCTTTTTGATCCAACACATATTTTCACTTTCTGTGACAGTTCAAAGAAAGACTAGGTTGCCATGCCCAGTATGGTATTCTACATTCCCTTCTCTGTGGCCTGATATCATCCAAAAGGAAAACAGTCAAGATCTATGCCCTGATCCGCTTTGTCGGTGATAACACTCACCAGCCACACCAAGACACAGCCCAACTGCAGGCAAAAACTACCTTATTCTTCTTTAAGTTGGATATTAAATAAATGGTTACAAAAGATCTCAATAAAATGACATGCAATTTATTCTTAAAATTATTTAGATGAGCAAAATGTCTGAGTGTATTTATAGGAAGTTCTAAGAAATGCAAGAAAATGCACAGGACGGGAAGCCGAGCAGTGGTTGCTGGGGAACAGGGTTAGAGAAATAGGGCGGATGCCACAGGATGAAGGCTTGGAGGAACTCTTAGGGGCGACACGTTCATTACTGCGATTTTGGTGATGGTGTCACAGGATGTACCTATGTAAATACTTGTAAAATTGCACACTTTAAATATGTGCAGCTTATCCTGTATCAGTTATACCTCAAAAAACTCTTAAACTTTTAAATAGATGTAAAAATTTACTGTTAATATATTATTGGGAAGAAAATAAGTACAGAATAGAATGCAAAGTATGGTTTTGTGGAAAAATATACTTGTGGTAGATGGCTAAAAACGTACAATAATTTGTTAGCAGGGCTTGCAATTGCAGGATAAATTTCAGGGACACTTTCATTTTTAATAATTCATTACTCAATTTCACAGATAGGCCCTGAGCACATACTATGTGCAAAGACTTAGCAATAGGGCTGGGGAATGTGGCCGGGAAGATCCAGACAATCTCTTGCTCTTCCAAACACATATTCTTCAGCAATTAAGAACGGCACATGATGACAGGCACAAGGGGGAAACCAGGCTGGTGTTTTACGTAGAGCTGCTGTGTTCAGTAGATGGGTTGAGGGGGGGACTTTCTAAAATGGTGATATTCTGGATTGAGATCAGGCTGACCAGGAGGAGCCTGGCATGAGATTCTCGAATGCGAGTCTTCGATTTCCTTCCAGGGGCGATGGGAAGCCAATGGAGAACCCTTTGTAAAGGGGTGGAGCGACTTCACATTCTGAAAAGACTACCTTGGCTGCAGGTTGGATTATGGTGTGGAGAGCGAAAGGCAGCAGAGAGAGGGGAGGCCATTACTGACACCGGTAATGGGTAATGCGACATCACCAGGGGAGGGACGGTGGCTTGGACTGGGGGTGGCACAGAATGGAGAATGTGTTTCAGGTGGAGCTCACGTGACTCACGGATAGATTTTATTGTACGTGCATTTCTGTATACAGATATAATATTTTCTTCCATTGGGAGATATTTATTTTGTTGTTATAAGAAACATATAAGGCTAAAAAGCTTTATTTACTATATTTTCAAAATGAAAACTTCTTCAGAAAAATGGAATAACAGTGAATTTTAACACTGTATTTTCTTTAAATGGTTATTTGAAAGCACTGAATTTAACTCACTGATTTTTCAATATTAAGGGGATTTTTTTGAAATTATCATGATTTTTTTATCTTCTAATCAAGTGCATCTTGGAGTTGTGGTCAAATGACTCTCCATTTTCTGAAAGGCTGGATGAAATACTTGCTAAAAGTCCAGTGTCTGCCTGAGTCTGAGATACACCAGGTGCCCTTTCTCAAGTCTTCGAAACCACATTTCTCAATTTCTCCACAGGAATCTAATTCTACACCTAGAAAACTCATTTCAGGATATTATACTTAACGCATATCAACTATTCTACTTGTGGTCTTAAAATCTGCCTTTGTGTACACGTGCCCTCCAGCCAGACCCTTTATACAGTTACAGAAATATCACTAAGATAGCTTAGAAAGACTGGCAAACTCCAGTCTGCAGCCTGCTTTTGTGTCCCTTGAGACAATGTTGTTGTTGTTTGTTTTCATTTTTACAGAATTGTTAAACAGGGAAAAAAACCTAAAATATTTACTTCTGGCCAATACCATTAGAGAGAAATGGCCAGTCCAAACTAGGGAGTTGAACAAGTTTCATGCAGATGAAAGCGCTCCTTTAACGTGCCACCCGGAACTCAAACCGATGACTTAACCAACCGACGTGCCAGGATGGGAGAACGAAAGACAGATCCGGAGCCAGACCAGCCGCTTACACCACACACCAGAATGAACTAAAATGGAAAACAGACTTAAATATAAGTCGTGACACCATAAAAGTCCTAGAGGAAAACATAGGCAGTGAAATTTCAGATATCCCATGGAGCAATAGTTTTGCCAATATATCTCCTAGGGCAAGGGAAATAAAGGAAAAAATAAACAAATGGGACTACATCAAATTAAAAGGCTTCTGCATGGCTAAAGAAACCATCATCAAAGTGAAAAGGAAACCGACTGCATGGGAGAACATAATTGTCGATGACACGTAGGACAAAGGTGTGATCTCCAAAATAATAAAGTACTCATACAACTCAACACCAGGAAGACAGACAATCCAATTTAAAAATGGGCAAAGGGCCTGAACAGACACTTCTCCAAGGAGGACACACAGAGGGCCCAGAGACATATGAAAAGATACTCAACATCACTGGCCATCAGAGAGATGCAAATTAAAACCACAATGAGATACCACCTCACAGTGGTCAGAATGGCCATCATTAATAAATCTACAAACAACAAGTCCTGGCGAGGATGTGGAGAAAAGGGAACCCTAGTGCACTGTTGGTGGGATTGCAGACTGGTGTAGCCACTGTGGAAAACAGTATGGAATTTCCTCAGAAAATTAAAAACGTAACTCCCTTTGACCCAGCAATTTTGATGCTGGGAATATATCCTAAGAATCCCCAATCACCAATTCAAAAGAACCTAGGCACCCCTATGTTCACAGCAGCGCTATTTACAATAGCCAAGTGCTGGAAACACCCTAACTGCTCATCAGTAAATGAGTGGATCAAAAAACTATGGTACATTTACATAGTGGAATACTAGGCAGCAGAAAGAAGGAAATTCTACCTTCCCCAACAGCATGGATGGAGCTGGAGAGCATTATGCTAAGTGAAATAAGCCAGGTGGTGAAAGACAAATACCATATGATCTCACCTACACGAGGAAGCTAATGAACAAAATAAACTAATGATCAAAACAGAACCACACACATGGAAACATGGAACAGATTGACAGTGACCATTGGGGGCAGGGAGGGGGGTAATGGTAGAAATAAGGGGAAGGGACTAGTTAAAGAGCATGCATGAATGACCCATGGGCATGGACAACAGTCTGGGGACTGTGGGAGTCGAGGGTGGGATGGGTGGAGGAATGCAAAGGGGGAAAATAGGGACAACTGTGATAGGATAAAAACAAAAAAATATTTTCAAAAATTTAAAACTCAACAACAACAACCAAGAGCAATGCATATCACAGGGATTTCTGAAATGCGTAAAATCAACTGTCTCCATTCAGTCCAAGGCAGAGTCATCACCCATACCTCCGTGTTAAGGTTTCAGGCCCCTTCTCCTTCCAGGAGATAGCCTCCTCAAAGACAATGGGTGCGTAAACAATACTCTTGGTACTGTAAGGGGGCAAGCCAGGATGCTATTCGGTCCAGCTACATTTTATCATCACTGTGTGGATGCACTGATTCCCACTTTTTGATGATGTTAACATCATGGCTTCCTCTCTTTTACTAGCCACACAAGGAAACACATTTACTGGCAATTCAGTAGTTGCCTTCACTTTAATACAACTCAGTAGTTTAGACAGTATTCAGTTTAAAATTATCCACTGCATCAAGTTGCTGACTTTCATTCATTACCCTAATCAATGCACGCGATGCAAATACCACTCTGGGGAAGTTCCCTGTCACTCTCTGCTTCCGGTGGACACAGATCAACCCAGGCAAAGCAAATGTATTCATAATCTCCTCCACCCAGCAAAGTCCACCACCCACCAAAAAGCAAAAATAAAAACTAAAGAAATGAAAACTCAACTCATAAACATTAATTAATTTTGATAATATTGGGTAATAAAAGCAAGGTATCTAGGAATCACTATCATGGCAAAGAGAAGGAATGAGAGAAAAAGCTTAGGAACGAGACGATGGTTAACAGAACAGCTTCAGAATTACATTTCTGAGTGGAAATCCTTGCCCTGTTACTCCGTAACTACGTGGCTCTGCCCACACTTCCTTTCTGAGCCTCCATTCTTTAATGGAGCTGTGGTTACACTCAAGACTTCCAGTCTGAATGCATCTCGCTACCTGGAATATCGCCCCTGTGCCTTACCCCCTTTATGTTGGGGACCACTCTGTGTGGTTTCTGAGACTGTAGCCCCGCAAGAACAAGCCCCAAAAGGGGCTAGTAAGTCTCCCTGGAAAACCAAGTAAAAACGCAAGTGGCAGACATGACCCGACTCTAACACCGGGGGTTCCCTGGGAATCAGGCCTGATAAATACATTGTATCCTTTGAAGCTTGTTCTGCTTTGTTTTGTGCAGCCCTGTCCATATAAACAAGATGTTTAAGTTTAAGGCATAAGGAGTAAGCTCCTTATCTCATGAAATACGTCTTCAAGACCCTCTGGCGTCAGTATGACTAACAGGCCTTGACCTACGACAGATCTCTGTGTTCCTTCAATTGTTATCTACACATAATACCTGTTTTTGTAAGATTATAGCTTTGTGACATTGTTTGATGAACTATGCACCATTCCCAATAAAAGCCATTTGGGAGAAGGGCACAGGGCGTTCTCCACTAGAAGGAATTGCCACCCCCTTTCCCACCAGAACAGCGAGATTGTGTCCGGGATGACTTATTTACCATCTGCGGCTGACAGGAGGATTCTGCTGGACGGAGTTCCTCCCACACCTTTATACTCAGTTGATGGCAACACAGATTTCCCCAATTCAGATTCCAGAGGAGCAATCATGCCTTCTCTCAGCAGAGACTTACCGGTCGAGACTGGATTTCTTTGGCATAGAGAGGTTGCAAGAATTCTGAGTCTCCTTCTAGCTTTAGACCTTTTTCTGTGATTCTCAAGTTTCCCATTCCATCCTGAAACAGAGGCACAGAAATAACATGAAAAGGACAATTAGTCAAAATTTCAAAACACCTCAGGTTTTCTAATATTGAAATGAAGATACTGACTTTTTTTCCCAGAGAGTAGAATGAGGGGACATGGGTTCAAACAAATGCATGAAATACTAGGAGGCAGAGTCAGTACGATTACGCATACCACCCTCTTGCTCACTTATTCTAAGAAAATTCTGTTCCGAGCCATCTGTAACGACCCCCAGTCATTCACTTGCCCTGAAGAAGGAGGCCCTTTTGCAGAGAGAGTGGAGGCAGGAGGTGAGTGGGTACAGAGAAAAGGATGACTCCCCAGCTTAAAGTGATAGATCCTTTTTTCCAAAACTGGCAGTCTGTAGGACAAACCCAGCCTTTGGACATTTAAACATGGTGTGTTTGGCTCACAACGTATTTAAGAAGTCAAAGAAACTGCTAACAATTTTACTAATAGTTTATTGTAAAAATATTAAAGTATATATAAAAGTAGAAAGAATAAGAAGCAAACATTTATGTACCTGTTATTTAATCTTCAACAAGTACCAATTTATGTCTATTGTCATCTATTATACCCACCACCCCACCCCTCCTTTGTTTGAAATCAACCATGATTCCATTGCCATGCTGAAGGAAATAATAACTCCTTAGCAGCATCAAATACCTGGTGTCACTGTTCGGATTTCATTAATATTTATCTCATTATTTTATTTGAATCAAGTTCTATGCTACGATTGGTTGGTACATAAAATACTAGGTCATTTCCTGAAATCTCCTGAGTTTGTCAGTTTCTCTCTCATAAATACGCACACACACACACACAAACACGATTTGATAAACAAAACATGCCATTTTTCTAACAGCGTTGGCCAAAGTTTAGATATTGCTGAACATGGCTATAAGTTCAGATAATGTGTTCCTTTGTGCCCCCATACTTCCTGTAAATTGGTAGTTAAATCAAGAGGCTTGATCAGGTTCAGACTCAGCATTCCAGAAAGGATACATCCTAGGGAATTCCATGTATCAGTTTTCTATTGCTACCATCACAAATAGCCACAAATTCAGCGGCCTAAGACAACACCCCTGGACTGTGACAGTTCTGTGTGTTAGGAGGCTGACCCAGGACTCAAAAGACTAAGATCAAGGTGTCAGCCACCTGCTGCATTTCTTTCTGGCAGCTCTGCGGGAGACTTCATTTCTCAGCATTTTCTAGCTTCTCAAGCCTGCCCACCTCCTCGGGCTTGTGGCCCCTCCGCCTTCAAAGTTGGCAATAGCTGCCTGAGTCTCACATCCAGTCACTCTGACAAGTCGCCGGCCTCTCTCACCCACACCTGGATAATCTAAGATAATCTTCCTGTTTTAGGATCACTTTATTAGCCAACACTTTCACCTGTGACTTAATCCCCCCTTGTCATGTTGTGTGGCATATTCATGGGTTCTGAGATGACAACATGGACCTCTGCGAAGTGGAGGGCATTTTCCTGCCTGTCGCAGGTGCTGCTGCTCTCCTCAGAGGCACACAATGTTTTTTGCTGTGTCGTCGTCAGTCATTGGCGATCTTTGCCTAGAGAATCCATTTCTTCACTAGAGAGTTAAAATTGATGATAAAATAATTCTATTACTTCTTCTGAACTTGTTAGCTGGGATGTTCTGTTGAGAGCAATGGCATGTCATCAGCCACATGTTCACCCTAGATTACCATTTACATAGGAATTTGACAGATGCTTGATTTATCCTCCTTTATTTATTGATCTTCAAAATATTGAATTGGTTTCTTAATATCCTCCAAGGATGACTAATGAGATTTTTATTTTATTTATTATTGATGAGAGAGAGACAGACAGACAGACAGACATTGAGTTATTGTTCTACTTATTGATGCATTCACTGGGTCATCCTTGTACATGTCCTGACTGGAGATCGAACCCGCAACCTTGGCGTATTGGGATGACATTCTAACCAACTGGCCTACCCAGCCACGGTGAGATTTTTATTTTAATCTCATACAGTGATATTGGAATATCACTGTGATTTTCATTTTCTTTCTCCTAAGCTCCAAGGGTCCTTCTTTCACCTCTGGAACCTGTTCCTCCCATGTCTGTGACTTTCTAAGTAAACTTTTGCTTATAAAAATATAAACAAAAAAACAAACAAATGAGTAAATATCGCCACAAACATTTTGGTTGGTTTCAGTCCAGGACATTTTTAGCCCTATTGATGGTCTCACTGTCCTGTCCTTGCTCAGTGGGGGTCTCTTCAGGTTGACTCCCAAGTCCTTTTCCTGTGCCCTGGCAGTCTTCAGCAGAACAAGATATTCCAGGGTTATCTTACACAAGCACGGCCCCCGGCCTGGAAGCAGCCCTTGCTAATAAAAAGCACTGATTCATGTTGGTGGGAACTGGTATTTAGAGATGACAAGCTGGGAGCTTTGGGCGTTCACTGCTATGGAGTTGGCCCTTGTTTCTGTGGGCAGAGCTAGAAAATAAGTTATGTTTTTAAATAGAAACACCATGAGTTGACATGAAACTTCAGTTCACACTCAGGACTTGAAGGAGGAAACCTCGCAGGTCTCCAGTGCCATTTTCTTTTTCACACTGAAAATCCATGTTCTCGGAAACCCCACCACGATCCCTCACTCGATTTCACCCACAGCACACTCAGAACAGTTTCAGAACACAAATGCCACCACCACCGTAACACTGTGATTAAGAAAAATAATTTACAACTTGTCTTTTAAAATACTTAAAGTGCATTCTCCTGGGAAAGTCGAGTCAAAATCCTAGGTTTCAAAGTCCCTGGCAAGGGTTCCGTCCTGGGCAGTCCCCTCCACCAGCCTCATGTCCAGGCAGGTTCACTTGTTTCTTTTCTTCCCCTTTCAGTTTTTCATGACGGCTTTTTAAAAACTCTAGTTTTGTTTTATGGATTTCTAAATTATTTATACAGCACCAAAGTCAAATCTACAAAACAAAATGTATTCAAAGAAGTCTCACATCTTTCCTTGTCCCCACACACATTTTCTCTCTGTATCCCGGTTCTCCGGAGAAAATGAACCAACAGAATGGATGTGTGTATGTGGATGTACACACACACACACACACACACACACACACACACACACTCATTTATTTCAAGGGACTGGCTTATGCAATTACAGAGGCGGACAAGTCCCAAGGTCTGCAGGCAGCAGTCTGGAGGCTCATCCTAAGAAAATAAATCACATACACATTTTTAAAAAATTTACTACTCCATTTTCCCAGTACTATCAGGAAATTGAATGATTTCAATAAAAGCACCAGGTTTTCAGCTTCTCTGGAAGACAGGAGTCCCCGGCAGGCCTGAGCCTGCCTTCTACCCTCAGCAGGAGGCAAGCAGCAGCCACACTGCCTGAACCCTGCTCCCCAGGCCACGGCAGCCTCCACTCAGCCCCGAGTTTCTCACTTGAATATACCCGGCACTGCCGCGTGTGCGGTACGTAACTAAGTACATTCAGTACAGACGCCACGGAGGCAGGGGGTGAAGGTGAAGGGCCGAGTAGAAAATGGGCACTTTCCCCAGCCCCTCCTTCACAACAGCACTTCAGCCTGCCGAAGAGAACACACCTTTCGGGGCAATATTGTTCTTCCACGGATAGCTTGCCATCTGCATGTTTCTATTTTTGGCATTTGTGGGCACAGCTCTGCCAAGCAGGCCCCAGACTGGGCACTCAAACCCAGTGTGACAGTCAGCAGGCTGAAGGGCATGCTCACTTCACTCCAGCAGCAGGTAGAATCCCCGACAAAAAAACATGAAAAGCAAATATTCGCCCAAATATTTCCCCCCCCCTCTCACAGTACCTATGTAGACGCCCCATCCTGCACATTTACTGATGCCTCGCTGAGTACCAATTTCCATACTCTGTGCTTTCTGCACTTCATCCCATTTTCTTTATTATTACTGAAAACTACCACGTCACTTCTTGAATTTGATCACAGGGAAAAATTATATGAATGTTCAAATATTTGGCTCTAGAGTTGTCAGTTATAAAAAACACAAAAACTTAGACACTATCTAAAAGTTTCATGTTAAAGGGGCAATTGAATATGCTATAATATAATAGAATACTATGTAGCTCTTATATAGAAATATTTAAGAACATGGGTAAATATTTATAGTCAACCATTAAGTAAAATAATCAATTAAGTAAATACAGGTATATTTTATGCCACATTTATATAACTGTATATATACATTCATACATATACAAATATATACATATAAGTATATGTGCACATAACCGGAAAAAATACAGAAGAAAATACACTTAAACGTTAACATTGAATATCATTGCATGCTCGGGATAGGAGTGCTTTCTATTTTTGCTTATCTGCAATTTCTGATTTTCTATGACTACCAATAGTAATTTTAAAAACCCTTAAGATATAAAAGTTAAAGTTCTCATCACTGATTTACTTTAAAAACCAGCGTTTATCAAGGATCTTCACTGTCTTACACGAACTCCTGCATATACAATCTCACACCATCTTCTCAAAGAGCCTGTGAGAGAGGCACTGATTTCCTTATTTTACCTATGAGAAAACTTCATGAAATCACGTAGCTGATGAGGGACAGAATCAGGCATTGAACCCAAGGCTTTCCACTGTCCTTCCAGACTATATACTCTCAGTCATTACTCTCAGCTGGCTGAATGTGTGCAAAAGCCACGTCTTGAAGCGATCAGCCAGATTTCTGACTGCCTCTTTGATTTGCACTAATTTGGTGACTGTGCTCGGCAGTAGTAGAGAGGGTCATCTTCAACCCCAAGACTAACGCCATCCGTTCTCACAACTGAAACACCTGTATTCCACCCTCCTGGGGGCAGGCGTGTCCAAACTGAGGCCCGCGGGCCCCACACAGCCCAGGCTGGCTGCGAATGCGGCCCAACACAAAACCATAAATTTACTGAAAACATTATGAGATTTTTTTTTGTGATTACGTGTTGCAATGTATTTAATGTGTGGCCCAAGGTAACTCTTCTTCTTCCAGTGTGGCCCAGAGATGCCAAAAGGTTGGACACCCTTGGTAGAAGCTCCTTAAAACAAACAAACTGCCCCCGTGCCCAGGACGTGAACTGTCTACTGTTTCTGGGAAGCTTACTTTGTGCCTTGGCGTCTGTGGGGAATTGGCCAAGGACCCCACGCCCCATGGATACCAAAATCCACGCCAAGTTCCTTATATAAAATGGAGTAGTATTTGCATATAACCTGTGCTCACCCTCCCGTATCCTTTAAATCACCTCTAGATTTCTTATAGCACCTGCTATAACGTAAATGCCATGTAAATAGTTGTTATACTTGATTGCTCTGGGAATAATGACAAGAAAATGCCTGTACATGTTCAATCGGATGCAATCATGGCAAGCCTAACTACACAGTACATGTCGGCAACAACGCAACATTTTTTTCACATATTTTCAATCCATGGGTTGTTGAACCTGCAGATGCGGAACCCGTGGATATGGAAGGCCGACTGGAACTGTGTGCTGTGAGCCACGGAGTCACAGAAACAGAAAGTCCCTCTCAGTTCTGTCCTCTGAGAAAGTTCCTGTCACAGGTGGCACACGACCAAAGAAGAACAGTAACGGAGGCACCAGAATGATTACAGTTTGAGAAACACTCATCTGATCCCACAGTCAGTTGACTCCTTAGCAGGAGGAACTTGACCTTTGCTTAACCGAATTTGAATGAACAGTCACTGCACACCTGACAAAGCTCTATCATTTCTTCCATTTGTACTTTCTTCCTGTTCTTGGGCGTCATCACCTCATTTTTTTTCCAGTCTCCTTCCCAGTCCCTCATTCTGCCCAGAGGCGTGTGGTGGAAAAGGCCCATCAGTGTGAATTTTTATTAATGGCCTCTGTTTCCAAAATAGTACAGAGCAGATTAGAGTAGCTAACAGGTATGTTCCCATGAGAGAGAGTCTCCTTTGTGGATTTGTAACAATCAGACTGGATTTGATACACATCAAAACAGCTTGAGAACAGTCTCATTTAAACTATTTGACCTTTAACTGCATACGAAGTTATGGGTATCACTAAAGGAGGGGCTTTAGGTCAGTTTTGAAGCAAAACTTCCCTCCTGGTTAGATGCATTTAGAAGATTCACAGTTATTTCTAAAGCAATTGGAAAATAATACACCATTTCCCCCTTCCACTAATGGTAAAACTTCAACAGTGTTAAGGGCAGGCATGACAACTCTAGCAGCCCGAGAGCTGGACGTGGACTCAGCCAGCACTGGCCTGAGAATGGCCCCCACGTCCATACAGGGCACTTGCAACAGAAATGGGAGGCCAGGATCCCACTGCCATCCCGGTGAGGGCAGGGACTCTGCTGTCCTGTACATTGTAGTGTCACCGCGCCTACCCCTATGCCTGGCACATGGAGTTCTCACAAATACACAAGCAAATCACATTATTTTCCCAGTCCAATTTAGCGTGGCTTCTGTAACGTCTTTCGGGGGAGATGAGGCCGGGGAGCAAGGGCCAAAGGGTAGACAGTGGAGACTGTCTCTAGGCTAGAACAAGAATTACAGCATTTGCTCTGTATTCTTTGTGTCGTTCAGGTGGGCCGGGTGAGGGTTTCAAATGAATAGTTTTCAATAAGGTGGGTCTAGAATAAACCAAACGATTTCAGAGTGGCAGGACAATAGACTGCAATATTGTTTCCTTCTTCGTATCACTCATGCCAGCTCCAGGCTCTTTTCATACCAGTCCAAATGGCTTCCCAGGCTTTGTTAATTATGCGGCTTAGAGCTTTTGAGAACAAAGAAGCAGAAGGAGCCTGAAAGTAGGGGGTTTCTTGCCTGTAGTAAAGGTACCTCTCATTGAACAGATTGTGCCAGGTGTGCTGGGAAGAGGGGCAAGAGAGAGAAGAGGAGACATTTTCCAGGAGTTCTAGAGACCACTGTCCCACCAGTGTCCCCAGGAGGGGCTAGGACCTCAGAGGGAAATGTTTCCCTTCCCAGGAATGGCAGAGAGGTCTCTTCCCTCTGACATAATGAAGACCATGTGGACTCTCAGCCACTGCCAATGAAAGGCAGTGACTGGGGTCCCCAAGAGCCTCCCCGCTGGTACAGGGCAAAACACCGGGACACCCTAAAAACCCCGAGGGATGCGGAACGCCCTGCTGGGGCCTGGGGGCTGGGGGCTGGGAGTTAGTTTTACACTGATTTAAAGAAAGCATTATTTCTTGCTCCTCTGATTTTCCTGCTGCATCAGCACGAAACAGGTTTTTAATTCCGTCAGCACATTTGCAAGCTTGAAGGAATGCCAAGTCCTATTTTAGTAAGCTCTCTCTTGCTGGGGAGTTTTAATGGCAGGCATTACTTAATTCTGATTAAAGAGGGAAACAATTTTGTCTACACACAGGTTGCTGTAGAAGGTAAGCATCATGAGGGGTAGGGTTTTTGTTCTCCCTCGTTTCCCTCCCTGAAACATTGCCTGGCTCATAGTGGGCGAATAGCGGGTACTGGTTTAGTGACAGAACCTCTTCATTGTAATTGGCTACATTTTGAAAGGTGTTGTGAGGACCACAGAAATGATATAACCTAGGCCTCTCTCTCAGGCAGATTCTAATATATTAGAGCATGTACTGTCAACCAGTGTGATACGGCCCCCAACAGGCAAATACTGGTGACTGGGGGGACGGGAAAAACACCTGTACCCATTTTATGTCTAAAGCACAAGTGTACTCATCATTATATTAACCCTCATTATATATGGAGGGTAGGTACCATCAGCTCCGTCTCATACTTGAAAAAAACCTGGTGCTCAGACACCCTGAGGGTCTAACTCCAAAACCAAAGCCCTTCTTTGCCATGACCGATGCTGCTTGGTGGAGCTCTGTGTCCCCAGCCCTGCACAGCACGCTGAATGAGGCAGCCTGAAGGCAGAGTCCCTCCCTTCTCGGTGCTGCCAATCTAAAGGAGAAAGGACACGGGAAACACACATGATGACCAGGATGTGAAGACACAGGAACATCTACGTGGGTGGGTACACAACATGGCACAATATAGGGGTGTGTACAACATAACATGGCACAACACGGGTAGGTACACAACGTGTGGGCATACAACATGGCACACTATGGTACATGTGGATATACAACACGTGGGTACACAACATGACACAACATGGGTGGGTATACATGTGGGTGGACATAGCACAACATGGAAAACATGTGGGTACACAGCATGGTATAGCATGGGTGGTGCACAACATGTGGGCATACAACATGGTACGACATGTGGATATACAACACGTGGGTATACAACATGGTACAGTTACTTTTGGAAAAGATTTGACTGTTAAAAATTAAATACCAAACGTTCAAAAAAGATGTAATACTTATCTGTCACAAACTCTTCCCCCCAAGTTCCCATAACCTAGCAGTTCACTGTTCGATATCTGTCCAAGAGAAATAAAAACTTATATTTACACAAAGTCTTCCACATAAATGTCCACGGCAGTAAAGTTCACAACAGCCAAAAAGCAGAAGTGGGGGGCAGTCCAAGATGGTGTAGTCTCAGGGCTGTCCAACCCATGACCCATGGGCCGCATGTGGCCCAGGATGGCTATGAATGTGGCCCAACACAAAATCATAAATTTACTTAAAACCTTTTTTGGCTCATCAGTTTTTGTTAGTGTTTGTGTATTTAATGTGTGGCCCAAGACAACTCTTCTTCCAGTGTGGCCCAGATACACCGAACGCTTGGACACCCCTGGGGGAGACCCTGAACTCACCTACTCCCCTGGACACACAGACTCTATGGCCACATATGGATTATTTCCCACTGAAAAAGGTCTGAAAACTAGATGCAATTCTCCTTCAAGAGATAAAAGGAACATTTTGAGATGGGTAGGAGAAACAGGAGCATGCTCGCACCAAAAATACCCTGCCCCCACCCCGGTGCAGCAACACAGGGTAGGGATCTCAGAGCAAAGGACTCCTGCAGACTCAACGCAATCCCCATCAAAATTCACATGGCATTTTTCACAGAAGCAGAGCAAATAACTTCAAAATTTGTGTGGAACCACAAAGAGCCAAAGCAAATCTTGAGAAACAGAAACAAAATGGAAGTATCGTTCTCCCTGGTTTCAAAGCATACTGCAAGGCAATAGTAATCAAAAGCATGGTATTGGTACAAAGACAGACACATGGATCAATGGAACAGGGCAGAGAGCCCAGGAGTAACCCACGCACGTGGTCAATTAATGTGCAACAAAGGGTTGAAGAACATACAATGGGGAAAGGGCAGTCTCTTCAATAAATGGGGCTCGAAAAACTGGAAAGCGACGTGTTAAAATAATGAAACTGGAGCACTATCGTAGGCAATACACAAATGGACTGAAGACATGAATGAAAGATCTGAAACCATAAAACTCCTAAAATAATACATAGGCAGTAAGTTCCTTGACGTTGGTCTTAGCAATGTTGTCTTGGACTTGACTCCAAAGGCAAAGGCAACAAAAGCAGAAATGAACAAACAGGACCCCGTCAAACTGAAGAGCTTCTGTACAGCAAAGGAAACCATCAACAAAATAAAAGCACAGCATTTTGAGGGGAAGAAGATCTTTGCAAATCATGTATCTGATAAGGTGTTACTATCCAAATACATAAAGAAGTCATGCAATTCAATAACAAAAATAAACAGTTCAATTGAAAAATGAGCAGAGGGTCTGAACAGACATTTTTCCAAAGAGGACATACACATGGTCAATAGGTATGTGAAAAAGTGCTCATCACTAATCATCATGGAGATATAAATCAAAACCACAGTGAGATATCACCTCCCATCTGTCAGAATGGCTATTATCAAAAAGACAAGACATAGTTAACTGTGGGCAAGGATGCATAGGAAAGGAATTGTGGCTGGGAATGTAAATTGGTATCGCCACCATGGAAAACAGAATGGGGGTTCTTTAAAAAAATTAAAAATAAAACCACCACATGATCCAGCAACCCTACTTCTGGGTATGCAAAGAAAATGAAAACACACACAAAAGAGATATATGCACCCCTATGTCCATTGCAGTGTTATTTAAAATAACCAAGATATGGCGGCTGTCTATCAATGGATGAACAGGTACGCAACATGTGGTATATGTGTGATGGCGTACGACCCAGCCATGGAAACAAGTAACATCTGGTGGTTTGGAATACACGGATGGACCTGGATGATAGTGTGCTAAGTGAAATAAGTCAGGCCGAGAAAGACAAATGCCACCTGAGTTCACCTCTGTTGTGCAGAATCTAACAAATAAAACAAACGAGACTCCAAGATGCAGAGAATAGAGCGGTAGTTACAGAATAAAACAGGTCAAGGGGATCAAGAGGCACAAACTTCCAGATATAAAGTTAGTAAGTCCTGGGAAGATAATGTACAACACGGAGAATGTGGTCAATAGAGTGTGTTAACCCCGCGTGGTGACAGTAGGAGACTTACTCTGCTCATCATTTAGCCATGTGGACACATGTGTATACACTGTGTGCTACACCTGAAACTAATATAACATTGTACGTCAATTACACTTCAATGACAATGGGGAAACAACCCAAATTTCCCTCAATGACAGATGATCTAAAATAGCCTGTATTTGTGCAATGGAGTATCGCTTAGAAGAAGGAAATGAGATGCTGATACATGCTACAACACAGACAAACCTCAAGAACATTACACTAAGTAAAAGAATTCAGACACAGAAGACCATACATTGTAAGATGCGGTTTATATATAACGTCCTGTGAGGCCAATTTATACAGACCAAAAGTCGAGGTGTGACCGTCCTGGACTGGGAACGAGGTGACTGTTAAGTGGCTCAAGGAATCTCACTGAGGTGACACTGGATTGTGGTGATAGTTGCCTAGCTCGATACATTTCTAAAAATCATTAAAATCTACATTGGAAAGCATAAGGCGTATCGTATGTAAATTTAGCTGTAACAAGGTTGTTTTTTTAAAAAAGAGTAACAGACTTGGGATGAAGTTTATAGAAAAGAGGAATCCAGTCCAGGAGGCATGCTATGTGCCTTGGAATTCCCCAAATCAATGCAGAGAACCAGTTCAGAGATGTGTGCTGGAGGCGGTGTGGGAGAGGTAGCAGGGTACCAAGGGGCTGGCGAGAGAACTGTACTGCTTGCCTAAACCCGGTGAGGAGTTATTAAAGGAACGAGCTGGCCAGCGTTCTGTTCCCATCTCGGACCAAGCCTGGGGACGGAGGGGAGGGTGGCAGAGAGAAAGAGCTCAGTTACGCAGTGTTTTGTGATCCTGGCAGTTACATTGTGGGACAGTCTGCAAAGACGGCTAGTGATCTTCCTCTGCAGGGAGCGTTAAACCTGGGACCCTCAGTGCTGAGGGTGAACACGACAGCAGGACAGATGACCACATGAGTCCTCAGGGTCTGGGTCACAGCTGCTGATGCTCTGTGCCGCTTGGGACATAATCTCAACTTCATTCAGATTTTCTTTCTTTTACTGCCGATGCCAATTTATCACATGTCTTTCTCCTTATTCCCAGTTACCGTGAAGCTAAAGCTCATACACTGGTTAGAACTGGGTGGGTGAGTGAGTGAGTGACTGAGTGAGTGAGGGGGTGGGTGTAAGACATGGATTATTGTCCAATTGCTTTGATGCCTCAGTAAGTTGGCCTTGTGATTTCTCACTTATGTTTTATAATACCTCATAAAGTTGCTTTTTAATGATTTATAGGCCCAAGGCCATGGGGCTGGAAGCTTTCCGCACTTCCTTGTTGCCAGTAGTAACATATGGGTGGGCATTCCTTGCTCTATACTTTCCCTGGGAGTGAGCCAATTGGCCAAAGAGAAGGGATTCCTCCCACACACATACGCACAGGCAATAAGCCTAATTCTCTTTATTTCCAAACTGCTTCATCCCTCCTTGTTCTTTAGAGCATACCTACCAGTTTCTTTGGAAAGCCTTCCTTGATTCCGGTGGTTTGGAAACCACCGTTCCTCAGTCACTGGTGCACACACACACAGAGAATCCTGCTATACTGGCTAAGAATAAGACTTCTGGAATCAGACTGCATGGGCTAAATGCTGGCGCCACCACGTAACTTGTTGATTAGTTAACTTTACCTTAAATAATCAAGATAATCCTATGTTCAAAAGGGAGATAAATCAAAGGAATAAAGTAGGCAACCTGTGTGTATCAGACAAAAGAGGTTAGGTTATTACACACCACAGTGACAACAACGAATTCCCAATGGCTTCCAACAAGAAAGATTTAGCTCTTACCCAACCACATGTGTATGCAGGTTCACCAGTGAAGTCAGCCTGCAGCAGGGCAGGGGAGCCACCACTTTGAACACTTTGCTTCTCCCTCTGTCTTTGGGGACAAGCAGGATGTACTTCCCCACCCACTTATGAAGACTCTGGCCGCGAAGTGTGCTGCGGCTTGTGAGATGGGAGCATAAATCAGTTCAGAGCAGATGCTGTAAAAGCCAGGCCATGCTGTGCCATGCTTGCCTCTCTCTCCCTCCATCTAGATTGAAAGCTTCTACAGACAATGGCGATATCTTCCACGTCTTTTTATCCCCATCACCTCTCATAATCCCTGACACAGGGTGGACAGACAGTAAATTTTGACTGCCTGCCTGCATGAAAAGTCTTCTGTCAGCCACAGAGAACCATGAGTGCAGCGCCTGAAGGCAGTCAAGTCTGCCTGAAAAGTCAGCACTCCCTGGGTACCACTTACCCAAACCAGCATTATGCTTGCTGGCCATTTGGAAAAACAGCCAGATCGACCTGGGGATGGATGTGCACCTCTAGACGTCAGTGAAAGATTATCCTTAAAGAATGTTTGTGAGGAAATGTGAGCACACCCCATGGAATCGTGAGAAAAGGTGGCACTCGGCGGCAGCCTCGAGCCTTCCACCAGCTCCCAGTGCAAAGCTGGACAAGCCCAGCTGCTCTGCGTCTGCTCCCTCTCGCCCCATAATGCAGCTGCACAGTGGAAACATTAAGGTCTTTTCCACTCAAATAAAGTCCTGTGATGCACAGGAATGGGATGATCTCTGGACAACAACAAATCACACCTGCCACAGGGTACTGCTGCTCACAGATCAGAAACTCTGCAATGAGGCAATTTTGCCAAAAATTTAACAAAACAAAACAAAACACAAAAACAACCCCCCCCTGCCCAACCAACCAGCCTACCAAACAAACACAAACACCAACTCTTAAAAATCACTGCAAATGCACACTCAGATTCAGGGAGGGTTTAGGCATAAAAGCTGCAGCACATTGTTCTGAAAGAGAAACTTGTAAGTAACCTTTAAAAAGAGACGTCGGCGGAGAATGTATTGATTGCGGGAACAGAAGACAATGAGAGATGGATAACAAAGTGCGACTGGTTGCGTCCCCTGTCCCGGGTGGAAAATGTGATCTTATGAATTCTGAGCTGTTGTTGATAAAGGTGGGGACTCATTTATATTAAGCCGACACAACAGAAAATAAGTGAAATACAATTAGGCCTATGCCAAGTGTTCAGATTAAACTCCCACGGTGCCATTCTGTCACTTGGTGAGCATCTCCTACCAGTACAGACCTGACTGACACACTGGCCTCAGTGAGATAAAAAATGCACGCTGTGAAAATCCCCCCCAAAATAGATTTTTTTCTGGGGTGTATTATACACCCCGAAGAGCTACCTGTCCTGTCTTCTATTTTGATTAGGAAAAGTTGTCAGTTGTACGCGACAGTGTCTTTTATGAGACTTGAAGTTATAGCTTCACAGGGCCCAGGGCCTTTCTGATGCTGGTGAGAAACATTTCAAGGGATCAGTTCAGAAACAGGAAGGCAAGTATGTGGACTCCTGGCAGCAGAGTCGTCTTACCTATTAATTTGGCCCTTCTGTTCAAGTTTTGATGTCTGAATTGGCCTGCCAAAGGTTGGCATCAGATATATCTGTTTTACAAATGTGTTGCCAGTTTCCACAATTACCTTTAACCTTAAATGAACGAGAAGAAGCAGTGGTCCATGGATGATATTTATCGCGGCTTCCCTGGCGTGTATCCCTGAGGCCTAATATTTGTCCCATGTTACATACATGTGCTCTTAAAGCAGTGGGACAATGGGATGCAGCACAGGGAATCATTAAACCCTCTGCTCGGTGAGCACAGGCATGCGCTGTCTTTTTAGTGCAGCATCACACAGCCAGAGCTATGAGGCACTGTGAAGGAGAAGGAGGCAGCGCCAGAGGGGTAGGCATGAGGAGGGAGGGCAGGGTCCACTTCAGACAGGAGGTTGAAGAAGGTGTCTCTGGGTAGAAACCCAAAAGAAGGGAGGGAGTCAGCCATGGGAAAATCTGGGGACAGGGGGAATAAGTCTGGCACATTTGAAGCACACTGAGAAGACCGCTGTGACTATGGTGAAGTCACACTTACCCCTAGGTGAGACAGAGAACAGCAGATGAGTTCAGAATGGAAGGGATCAGATTGACAGAGCATCTTGGAGAAGATGGTGTGACAGAGTCTGGATTTGTATTCTACATGTGATCGATGCCAATGGAATATGCTAAGGATGGAATGATGGGAACTGGTTTACATTTTAAATTAGATAAACTCCAACAAGGCTTCCACAAAAGTACTGAACAAAATTCTGGTAAACTAGCTACTTTAGAATTAATTCCAAAAGTCATTTTCTAGTAAAAAGTTGGTGATAATAGATTCAATAATTTTGTTCAACTTAAACTATTTGTTGGACTCTGCTCCCCACTTCCTTTGCCCAGTCAAACTCATGGAGCACAATGATCAGGACCCTGAGTTGTGAAACCAGAAAGACCCATTTTGGGATCCACTTACTAGTCATTGAACCTTCCTTGAACCTTCTATATCTGTCAAACAGGGGTCTCAGTGCCCTTCTTTGAGGAGTGCGTGAGTGTGCATGTGCACACCTGACCTGCACACGTAAATGCCCAACAGCGCCCTATACTGAACCATCTGCTGCCCCACCCCCCACGCCCACCGCCTTCTTCCCTCCCTTTCTGACGACCTTCTCTCCTCTACGGCAGTCACACTCTGCCACTCTCGGTTTGGCGCTTACTTGTCTTGATGTGCTCCGAGAGGCCTAAGAGGAAGGAGGAGAGGGTCGATAACAAAGCTGCTGATGACAAGAAGATGGAGAAAGAAGGAGAGAAGGGGCAGGTATGAAGAAGCAAAAAGGAGTTTGCCACTCAATTTGTCTCAGATGGTTTCTAAGAGAAAGTGAAGGGGATTAGGACTCACCCAGGACCTAAAAGCTTGCAATTCAGGAGGACAGAAAAGGAGAAGGGCCATTTTTGGGTTTGCCAAAGTTGAGGCTACCTTTCTCTGGACAAGAGAGCAATTTAACTGCAGAGAATCAAATGATCAACTATTAAAAGATTGAAACTTGTTAAAGGGATTCCATTTACCTTTTATGCACGTTTAATTACTGTGCCACATAGTACCCACACCCCTCTACCCATCCCCTAAGAAGAGAATCTTGCCCTGGCCTGGTAGCCCAGTTGGTTGGGGCATTGTCCTGACTCGCCAAGGTTGTGGGTTTGATCTCTGGACAGGGCGCATGCAAGAGCCAACTGGTGAGTGTGTAACTAAGCGGAACAACATGTCTGTCTGTCTGTCTCTCTCCTTTCCTTTCTCTCTCTAAAATCAATAAATAAAAGTTAATTCAAAAGGGAATCCTTAACAGTCTGAACAGTTTAAGAGACCCAGAACTGAGTAATTCTCTGAGCAAGGAGATCAGGCAGCACAGGACATTAGGAATATATAGCAAACCAAATAGAATCACAGTAATTTTTTAAACTTTGAGGTAGTAATTGTGATGGTTGATTTTACGTGTCAATGTGACTGGGCTGTGCAGGGACCCAATTTGGACAAACATTATTCTGGGTGTGCTGGTGAGTGTTTCTGGATGAGATTAACATGTGAGCTGGTGGACCCAGTAAAGCAGATGGCTCTCCCTAACGTGGGTGGGCCTCATCCAATCAGTTGAAGGCCTGACCAGCACTAAAAGGCTGACCCTCTCTTGAGTAAGGGTTTTTTTTTAGGTTTGAACTGAAATGTTGGCTCTTTATGATTTGCCAGACTGCTGGCCTTTGTATTACAACTTAAACCTCAGTGCCCCGGGTTCCCAAGCCTTAGGCCTCGGACTAGAACTACATCACCAGGTCTCCCGAGTCTCTACCTTGCTCACTGTAGATTTTGAGATGGCTCAGTCTCCATAACCATGTGAGCCAGCGCCTTATAATGGATCTGTGTACATGCACACACACACCGATCCATGCACATCCTGCTGGTTCTGTTTCTTGGGGGACACTGACTGGTATAGTGGTCATCTCTACCGCTGTCGTAGTTTATCCCCACATTCAGTTCACAGAAAGAGAAGCATATCAAAAAAGAAAGTAAGCCTGCCTCTGAATTGAAAGAAACCTTCTTTAAAGGATTCACCAATATTATATAATAACAACCACAACTCACTCCTTAAAGATGTGAACCAACCATTCTCTGGGAGAGAACATAAGATTTCCTTAGCCTTTGTGTTGAATGTGTGGCCACCACTGTCAGAGCCCGTTAGTCACTCGCATCCCATGAGAGAAACCCCAGTACGTGACAGTATCAGGGGTTCTCAAGCATTGAGTTAGAACTTCTCCTTGGGTCTCTGCCAGAATAGGACATCAAGCTTACGTCTGCAATGTGACCACGTAAGAATGAGCTATGTCATGACCACAGAGAGCTTAGGGTCATCTTGACCTTGCTGGGAAGGGAGCCTACCACAGCTACTAAGAAATTAACTGCTTAAGGGCAGGAGCTCCTTCTTTCTGTCTGCTGTGTAGAATTCCATCGTGTAAATGTACCATAGTTTTTCGATCCACTCGTTTACTGATGGGCACTTAGGTTGCTTCCAGCACTTGGCTATTGTAAATTGTGCTGCTGTGAACATTGGGATGCATAGGTTCTTCTGGGTTGGAGTTTCAGGGCTCTTAGGGTATATTCCCAGCAGCGGAATTGCTGGGTCAAAAGGCAATTCCATTTTCAGTTTTCTGAGGAAATTCCACACTGTTTTCCACAGTGGCTGCACCAGTCTGCAATCTCACCAACTGTGCACTAGGTTGCAACAGCATGGATGGAACTGGAGAGCACTGTGTTAAGTGAAATAAGCCAGGCGGTGAGGGAGAAATACCACTTGATCTCACCTTTAACTGGAACATAATCAACAAAAGAAAAAAGCAAACAAAATATAACCAAGAGACACTGAAATTAAGAACAATGTAACAATAGCCAGAGGGGAGGGGGAAGGGCACAGTGGGGGAAGGGTTTTCAGGAACCACTACAGACGACACATGGACATAACCAAGGGGGAGCGGGGAGCAAGGGAGGGAGGTGGGATTGGCTGGGGTGGGGGGAAAATGCAGACAACTGTAATTGAACAACAATGAAGTTAATTTAAAAAAGAAAGGAATTAACTGCTTAATACATGTGAACTTGGGCGATTTGGTAAGTAAGACAACTACAAGTTGGAGGTAGGGGCTTCTTGTGAGGTGTGTATTCCGCACACTGATAGAAGGGTTTGAGAGCTTTGCCTTTATTTTATCAATGGCTCTCTCTGTATACTTTGTGTATAAGGAAGATCTAGTGATGAAGATTCCCTTCCTCCTACCTTCTCTACAACACATGTACGTCCAAGAGGTAAACAAACAAGCAAGCTCCTTCTCTTGGACTCAAGACATGTCAGAGAGAGAGGTGCGTAAAAGGCGAAGAAAGAATACGGTCCCTCAGGCCACTAAGAGGTATGGCCAAGGAGACGTCGACTTAATGAGAAAATGTTCATCCGAGGAGCGGCTCTGCTTTTCAGGAGTGTCGGATATATGCATGACGGTAAAAACTTCTCACACTTGTAAAACTCTTCGTATTAAAAACAAGAGAAACTTGTCCCCGGAGGTTGCACGGCACATCTCCCTCATTTACTTTCTTAGCGCTTTCAATTTGGGTTCAAATCCTGTCATTCAGGAGATATGAATTGGCCAGTGGGAACATTTCCAGCTACAGTATTTCAGAATTAAAATCTAATTTAACCAGGATGACCCCGGGAAATTACCAAGCTCGGGTAAAAGGAAACTCTTTAACATAAATGGCCACGTGTTATTCATTCCACCCAGAGTGTGCTGGGAAGTGTCGACTCATGTGTTATCATCTAAGCCACCTTTCTCATCCCACAATGCCTTGTAACGGGCAAGCCGTAAAAAGAGCCACATGTCTCCATAACAGATATAAGTGCGAGAATGAGACCAGGTCCAGGAAACACAAAAAAGCTATTTCAGAGTGACTGAGTAAGAGGGAATAGGAATAGCTTTAAAAAATGCACAGTTTAACAAGTGATCATACAATGAAGATGTTAGCTTAGGGAATAGCTCAGGACTTTCAGGTTTGAAACTTTTTTAAATACACAGCAGTGAAATGGCAGCTTTATTATCCAAAAGACCCATTCTCACATGTCAGTTCTTTCTTTCTTCCCTATGTGACTTTGGGCAAGTCATTTAATATTCTGCACCTCGGTTTCCTCTTCTACAAAATACAAATAATCTATCAAGGTGGATGGGGGTGAGTATTTAACGTGCTGGTCCCCTAGCATAGAAAGTGGCAGGCTGTGGGTACTATATAAATATTTCATTTTTTTTCAGTTAAAAGTAGAAAGAGATTTAGCCTTAATGTGCTCTGTCATTTTAGGGGGGGGGGGGAAAGGCTTCTGTTAAAGGTAGAGATTCTCGAGGCTAGGATGATTTCAGGGTTACTCTGTCTTTCATAATAACATCAGGTACTAGAGAATGAGTTCTTTAGTGGATCCCGGCTGAAGCCCACGAAGTTATTTCCCTGAGGTCCTGGCCTGGCACAGGGGACTCACCCGAGTTCATTTCTGTATATTGGAAAGGCCTGATTTCTGGGATGCCAATTTCAGAAGAGTGGGAGTTGTCACAAAGTTTCTTTCTGTTGCTGTAGATTTAAACTTCAAATCCCGAAACACATCACACACATACATCCAGGCTGAGAAACCCATTCTAACTGGCATCAGGCGACTCCCTCTCTCACGGGGATTTCGCTCCCAAGTCTAGGTTATAGTGCAATGAGACTTACTCTAAGCTCTGTCCCCACATTAAGGACGTTAGTAGAGATGCCTCAAAGCTGTCTCTAATCTCCTGGATGATGCCAACTTTGCAAACTTGAAAAAGAGAAACTATAACGAGCAGCAAGGTTTTATTGGAATTCAATACCTAGAAATGTGCTCGCTGTGTCAACTGTTCAAGACACAAAGGTCACACCAAAACCAGGCATTTTAAAGAAACTGGCTGGCTTGGCAGGTAGAGAAGAGTGTCCTGGCCGGGTGGCTCCACTGGCTGGAGTCTTGTCCCATACACCAAAATGCTGTGGCTTCAATCCCTGGTCAGGGTGCACAACCAATCAATGTCTCTCTTTCTCTCTCTCTCTAAAATCAATAAACATATCCTTGGGTCAGGATTAAAAAAAAATAAATGGGTATGGTGGCATACAGCTCATTTTAAGGGTCATGACAAAATCCTCCACTCTCCACATGGCATGTACAAGACACCAGACTAGTTGCGCAGCTACTGCCCTCAGTGAGGGGTTATGGGACACGGAGGGAAAGAAGGAACCTGAATTTCCCCCGAGGCTGACTCCACCCACAAAGGAAGCTGGGGGACCCCTGGCCTTCCTTCCCCTTTTGGTTGTTCATGGACGAAGACTAAAAAGAGGTAACGTGTGAAAAACGTGAATATAGCCAGAGTCAGTAGGCACTGAAGCTGACACACTGTGTCAGCTGCCACCTGTGTCCATTCTCTTCTCTTCGACCTCAGGGTGCACGCCTCCGCTCACAGTCACACATCTAATATTTGTTGTCTTCTGAAAATGTCACGGTCTGACTCCTGTTAAATATCAAGCACGTGCATTAGAAAAGGAAGTTTCTGTCCAAGCCAAGTCCATGATCATGGGGGCTCAGAGGAAGAACACACTCCATTCCAGCCACACTGGCCTTCTTCCTGGTCCTCCGAACACATCAAAGAGGTCCAGCCTCTGGGCCTTTGCCTTTGCTCTTTCCTCTCGCTGGAATGGTCTTCCCCAAGCTCCCGGCACAGCTGGTTTTGTCACTTAATTCAAGTCTTTGCTCAAATATCATCTCTTTCACGAGGCCTTCCTCTGACCACACTGTTTGAGGTAGCACCCTCTCTCCATCTACACTGGTGCATCGCTCAATGTTGAACATCCCACCCTTGCGTACTTGGGGATGGCTGGTGGCCCACCAGAATGTGTATCCATGGAAAGATGGACATTGTTTATTGGTGGAACAATGCCTGACTTATAGCAGGAGGTCAATACTAATATTTAAAAATAAATGCGTTATCTCTGATAAGTCACTAAAGCCAATCATTTTTTCTCATTGATTAACTGAAATGATATCTAACACCCTTAAGGTTGGCACGGAAATTAAAATACTTTGAAAAACTTCTTGATAAACCCTAAAATTCACAATCAGTAATTGCTCTTATCATTTTTATTGTTAACTAGCTCTTCTATCAGAGTGCCAGGTAGATGGGTTTGGAAGCTTAGCTTTGATTTATAAACTTGACAAAGAGTGGGTGAACTGCTTGAAAGTAGTAATCATATTTATTTCATTTTCCTTTAGGCCTGACTTAAAGTAGACACAGTCAATTCTCCTTGAATGGTAGAGGGATAAATGGATGGAGGGCGTAAATAAGATGCCTTAGTAGAGATGTAAAAAGAAAGGAGATGGGCCACGTGTGTAGTTCTGACTCAGGAAGCTGGGAATCAAGACAAAACACTAGATATGGTAACAGACCAGGTATTGCCCAAGTCAGGCACTCTGGAAAGAATCTGAATTGAGCCCAATCCAGAGGTCCAAGCTGAATCACTGGTCAAAAAAATCAATAAAAGTGTCATGATTAATCAAATACTCATCTACTACAGGTCATACATGAGTCATGAATCTGCTCTGTTAAATGACATTGAATATAAGGCCCTCGAGAGAGACAGGAATTCCTGTAGCTAAGGGCACAGCCAGCCCAAGGCTTGAAAGCAATGGCAGGGGCATTTCGTTGGAGGGGAAAGAAAGGAGCTGATGTGACTGGCTTACCAATGCGTGGTCAGAAATGATAATGGATTCAGCCCTGGGTGGGTCTGGGAACTAGCGATCCCGTTCAATAAAAGAACATTCTCTCTAATCACATTTACTTCTTACATTTTATGAGATCCACAGCACATGCAGGGGATCTGCTCAGGCCAACAATTTATTGTCTATGGTTCTGGTTCATGAAGACAGATGAGACCAGAATTAACTGAATGTGTATGTAGATATAAAACTAAAGAATTTTAGAGCAAGAAGAAACCTTGGAGACCAAGTAATCCAATCTTGCCATTTAACAGAAAAACAAATTGGGGCTCGCGGCTCTAGGGTAACTTGCCCACAGCCACACAGGTAGGTAGTAGCAGGACTGAAGACAGATGTCAGTCTCCTGACTGCTTGCCCAGAGTTCTCTCCACTGTACCTTTCGCTCGTACTGAATGATGCCCAAATGGGTCAGACCTTCTGAAAGTGACCATGGAACAGGGCAATTCAAAACATCAGGCAGTGAATTAAAACAGGGCCCTGACCTTACTTCAGGGTTGTTTGTAGAATCCAAGAACTTTAAGTCATCAGGAAGAATGTCCTGGATATACAAACATGGCAACATTTCATCAATTCTGTAGAATTAATTTTGGAGCCAGAAGAACCCTCAGCAATCACTAAACACAACTCCCTAATTTTACAGATGATGGAATGGAATCCAGAGAGGTTACTTTCCAGTACCATACAGCTGGTTAACATGGAGACCCACTGATCAAATCAAATGACTTCTGCACTATTATATACAGCTGTCTGGGCACATGAGTTGTGGGGATGCTTCGAAAAAATTCCTATTCATTCTAACCAAACCAAATGGACCTTCCAGGAAGAAAATGATACCGTGGAAGCCAAGGGCATCTAGCACCTAGGAAAAACACTCTAGAGGTGATGCCATTTTCTCTGTAACAACTAAAAAACAATTCTATTCTTTATCCAACATGTGAAACACACCTAGGTCCAGTGCAATTCTCCAAGCCAGTGTTTAATGTGGGGCTCAAAGAACTGCGTGAACTTGCCCACGGCCTGACCTGGAGTGGACAACTTAATACATTTTTGTTGGAGGGACTGAAGGATAGGTGGGTGAAGAGAGTAGATAAAAGGCCTATGGTAGACATCAGAAGGAAAAGAAATGTATTCTACATTTACAGCACATCTTAATGTGGGCAAGCCACATCTCGAGCTCTCTATAGCTTGACATGTAGCCCATCACTACCATATTGGAACAACACAGACTTAAGCCTTTTCTATCTTTTGCCCTTTTTTTTCCAGAATTTTAGTTTTTGAAAACTTCCAGCAAGACCCCCAAACACTTTGATCATCCAGGCTGCAGGGACCTGCACAGGCTCCTTCACCTGACGGCACTGGAATCTCACACTTGATCCCTTGGATTTGGCCTGGGCCTTGGCTCAAAGACTGCTATTTAAGTCCCAGCCGCTGCCTTGATTCTGCCAACCCAACATCTCATTAAACCTCAATAGTCAGACTGGTGGCCAGGCATGGAAGCGGGAAGGGAAAGGGAAAGGGGGAGTTTCTCCTTGGAGGGGCTTGGGACTAGATGGCCTCTCTGCGGGCTGTGCTGGTTCCAGGGGCCCCAGCAGAAGATGTGGCCTAAGTCAGGATTAATGAGGCAAAAGGAAGCCTAGGCCTCTTCTCAGACTTGCTAGTAGAGGCCAAGAGGAGTAGAGACAACTGATCTTGCATCCCCCACCATTGCTTCTGTGCCCAGGTGGGTATACCCCTTGCCTCAAGGGGTTTCATGAAATGTACCTCTTTAACATTCTCTTTTTATAACTTGCCTTTGTATTGAACCTGAAACTCAGGATAGAAACATTCCTATTTTTTTCTTCTTCCTCACATTCCTGTGGGGGCAGGTACTATTATTACCTCCCTTCTCTGACAGATTTGGATAAGAAAACCCCAGGCTTGCGGAGATCAAGAGACACCCTGGCAGAAGTTTCAAACTAGGCGCCTGTGGGCTATTTTGGGCCAGCAGATGTGGGGTTTATTTTGGATGGACCTAGTATTTTAAATAAAAAAAAAAAGTAAAACTAAACAGAAACTAAGACATTTGAATTGTGGATTTCTCTTAAAATATCATAAGACTTAGCAAGAAGGCCTAAATTCTTACATGATTAAAATTGGCTCAGACTGAGTAAGCACTTCCCTGTCCACACTCAAGGACTCGGGGTCCAGAGCATCACAGTCCTGCTACCCACCAACAGCCTCTCTCTCTCTGTCTCTCTATGCATTTGCTACTGGCTAGTCCTTATAGGTTTGTGAGGTCAAACCTTAGCTTAATGTGTTAGACTGTAAAGATGCATAAACTTTCTAAATGGAGGAAGCTGTAGACTACAGGTTCACGGTGGAATTTCAAACACCAATAGTCTACGTAAGAGAAAAATACTTGTATTTTTTATGAAACTTCTCTATGCTTTGATGCCATATTTATCATCCTAGTCTTCTGCCAACATTATAGAATCCACCCAATTATGTTCTCCATTTGTCAGATGACAAAAGCAATGCTCAGAGATTCAGACATGTGTTCGAACCACGCTTGTGGAACGCTGTTAGCGGATGGGCGGCAAATAGCTTCCCGAGTCCTCTTTGTGTTACTTAATAGTGTTCCTCTCATCCAGTTCTCAGGGAATATTATGCTCTTTTACACATACAGTGTTCTGTAGGTATGGCTTTTGAAAGCAATAGAGTCTAAGTGTTAATACTTAATGGGCCTCTTAAAAACTTGATCAAGTTCTTTAACCTCCTGAGAGTTAAATAGCTTTCAGAATTTTCTAAAACACACAACTCGTTTTCAGTAGTGGAAATTGCAAGGTAAATAGATTATCCATTATTCCTGGGGGAGAACAGAGTGTCAGAAAATGTTGACCCCTCCCTGCCCCCCTCACGCTTCTCCCCCCACCCCCATCCAAATCTGGTTAACCAAGTTATTAGAACAGTTACTGTAATTGCCCACCTACCATGTATGGTAGCAGCCACATAACTTGGGTAGAACTGACTCCTCTCCTAGCTCCCAGGGAAGACCCTGAATGACACAAAGCCTCTGGGGTAATCTGATTCCCCTTGCAGAGTGGCTGCCTCAGGCTGAGCAGGAGAAATCAGTTGGTCTAATCAGAGTGAAGGCCAAGGATTATATGCAAGGTGGAGGGAAGAAGAGAAGCTCTTTTATGCTCAGGATATGCTCTGGTATGCAAATGTGATGCCTGGAGCAGTTGCTGCCATTTTGCTACCATGAATAAAACCATTTGAGGAAAGCCAAATACATTCTCTCTAACACAGGCACAGCCATTAGGTTCAGTTGAAAGCACTCCACAGGTAAGTCCAAAAGAATGATTGTCAGACAGCCTCAGGACGAGGAAGCATGCTCACCAATGTACTTGCCTACTGGCTCCTAGGGCATTTGTGCCAGCCCCTTGTCTTGCTGCTGCTTGAGCTATCCCACTGGGGATGGAGGAGAGTGTGAGGCAAGCCAACCACCCACAGGGGCTCTTTCCACCCACAGGGACTCGTCCTGGACCCCACAAATGCCAAGGCCCTACCGGTGGTGTCTGCTTTGGTGCAAAGTTGTGCAGCTTCATGTATTTGGGTCAAAGCAGGTTACTTCTTCATGGAGAGTGTTGAGACAACCTGAAGACCAGATTCTGGCACTTGCCATGTTAGTGAGTGACCTAGGGATGGTCAATGGCACCCTTTTCTACTCTTTTCGGCATTGTACTGGGGTGCAAAGGCGGCCGCGGGTGTTCTTGGAGATGTGAGCATGGGAAAGCACCACAGTGGGTATGAGCCAAAGGAGGGATCCTCCTCAGGTCTTCGTGCTTTAAGGCAGGAGTTGCACACTCCAGCCCGCAGCGGCTGAGTTGGTGACATTAATGAATGAAGCAGACACCCAGGGAGAGGTCTGCAGAGTGCAGACCCTGACAGGGACGTGGCTGCTCGGCTCCAGGCAAATATTTTTTACAAAAACATTGAAATCTGTTTTTATTTTCATGTAAAATTGCCTTAATTTTAAAACTTCACTTTTTTCTCTCCACATTGAGAAGATCAAATGAAACACTTGAGTGGGTGGATTTGGCTGAGGCTAAAAAGACAATACAGGGATCTGGCTGGCTTACCAGAAAGGAGTAGGAGGTGGTAGCTTTTTGGCTCCCAGGATTGTAAGGGGAGAGTGACGGACGGAGATGGGGACGGGCTGTGGTTCCCTGAGAGGCTTGAACAAGGCACCTCTGGGCCGAGAGCTTCCCAGGGTAAGGGCTACGCAGATTCCTGTCAGGACTGAAAGGGCACCCAGTGGTCTCAGGAGTGTCCACAAAGATTCCTGTGGCTGAGAGAGGCCAGGAGGGATCAGAGCTGCCCCCGCAGCTACCGGCTCTCAAAAGGAGCTAGCTGGGAGGGGGCTGGCCTCGCCTGTGACCACCATCACAGTCTCAGGCTGAGGCTGTCTCCTGGCGTGGGGAAGGGAGCCCACGCAAATTCCTGATGCAGGCTTCTCACCGAGCCCGGAAATGAAAGACTGCTAAAGAGGGAAAACAAAGACATCTGACATGCTGCAGAGTAGTCATCATGGCTACAGTAGGAATTGTTATTTCCATTTGACAGACGAGGGAAGAATCGGAAGCTACACAACACTCGAAGTTCACAGAGCTGGAAAAAGGCAACATTTGAACTTGAACCCTAGGTTCTGGTCCCAAGTCCCCAGGGATCCACGCTGCCTCTTCAAGTCCTCTTCCTGCAGTTCCTCCTGTGCTCCCACCTTGTGTTCTTTTTTTCTGTCACCTGGATGGTGGTGGGACTTTGATCCAGAGATTCCAAGAGTAGCAGAATAAAGTATTATTTTTTTCCCTACTATCTGTTTGCTGTCTATGGGTTGAGTGTTCTGGAGAACGTACTGGGAGAAATGCTGCATTATGCACCTAATGACACAGAAAATAAGTGATTTAAAGGTAAATTTTTACTGCCTATTTTACCTCCATTACTGTTAGTTCTGTTCATTAAAACAAAATTTAGATGAAGTGTCTACGGCTGGGTTAGCACATTTTTTGGTTGGCCTTAAATGTTTTTAAGCTTGTTGGCTGTGAGATTCTGGGGCCAGTTACTATGTAATCAGAGATACTTTCCAGCCAACGCTTTTCAAATTGTGAGATACCACGGGTTCTAAAATGTGTGCCAAGGGGGTTTTAATTTATAGAGATGACTGAGTGGTGACATGGAGAGGCCAATGCCACTGAAAGAAGAAGTTAGTATTCACCATTCCCGAGAGAAGACAGGGCTGCGTGGGGAAGTACTGGGTTTGGCCAGGAAGAAAGAGTAAGGGGTGGGGGGGGCGGTCTAGAGCAGAGACCTGATTGGGTTTTCCCCAGGAAAGGCAAGGTAAGGCAGAGTAAACAGTTTAGGGTTGGCTAGTTTGAATAATTCTGATGAACTCTGGGCTATCGGGTGGTCTCCAGTTGTCTGGAAAGTGGTCTTGGGATGATTTAAGGCCAGGGTGAGGGGTAGTGTGGGAAGGGAAATGGGGCTGGTATATAAGGGTTGGAAAAGGAGATTGTGGAGACCTTAGACCTGACAGGGATTGATCTTCAGATGAAAGGTGTACTAGGCAAGTTGTTATTATCTTTCAAAATTAGAAGGCACAGTGTCTCCAGGCCTGTAGTGCCTGCAAATGCCAGCGCATCAAGAACGGAGAAAGTAACAAACAACATGAGTTGGTGAGGATGTGGAGAAAAGGGAGCCCTCGTGCACCGTTGGTGGGAATGCAGCCTGATGCAGCCACTGTGGAAAACACCATGGAGGTTCCTCAAAAAGTGAAAAATGGACCTGCCTTTTCACCCAGGGGTTCCACTTCTGGGTACATATCCAGAGAAAGCCAAAACACTGATTTGAAAAAATATATGCACCCCTCTGTCCATTGCAGCATTATCTACAAAAGCCAAGATATGAAAGCAGCCCAAGCCCATCCAAAGAGGAGTGGCCAAAAAAGGCGTGGTAAATTTATGCACTGGAATGTTATTCGGCCATTAAAAAAATGAAATCTTACTTTTTATAACAGCATGGGTGGACCTAGAGGGTAATATACTAAGTGAAATAAGTCAGACAAGTACCGTATGATTTCACTTATATGTGGAGTCTAAATAAAATGAACAAACAAGCAAAACGGAAACAGACTCCTAGATACAGAGAGCAGACAGACAGCTGACAGAGGGGAGGGATGCTGGGGCACCAGGTGAAAAGGTGAAGGTGGTGAGAAGTACATATTGGTAGTTATAGCTTATTCACACAGATGTAGATTACAGCATAGGGGATATAGTCAATTATATCATAATAACTATGTAGGGGCCAGGTGGGTATTTGAAACATAGCAGAGGGATGAGGGGGTGGTACCTATAACATGCATGATTTTCTAACCATTATGCAATACATCTGCAACTAATATAGAATAACACTGATTATAAACAGTAATTGAAAAGTAAAATAAGATAAAAAGACCAGAGAAAATAAGAATATATAATTATAATGTAACTGTCCTGTGATAAATGGATGTCAAATAGACAAATACAAAAATCTATAAAAATATACCCCTAAAAAAACACAGCAATCACCCAGAAAGATGCAGTATCAGTGTCGGGAGAGCCCCACTAGGTCCTCATGAGAGCAAGTCCCCTTAACAGAGGGCAAGTGCAGAGAACGCTGGCACCAGCTATAACACCGGTCAAGGGAGGCGTCTCTGCCCCTCTTCCCCTTCTCCCTGAAATTACTGAAATGAGATGTTTCCGTGACTCTGACTGTGCAGATGACTCTTCGTTATTTGAGAGGGACCGGAAAAGTCATGGGGTCTGCTGCATGTTCATCCAAGGACAGGGCGACTCTGGGCACACTGAGTGAGTTCTGATGGGTTATACCGTGTTTGGGAGCACAGTTTTGTTGTCTGAATGCATCTTAGGAGTCTCACACGCTCAGTGTGCCGGCTCCACGGCGGTATTGTATAAAAACATACACATACTGAACAAATGCCTTATTACGTTGGTGCCATTGTACTCAATGGGGCTCAACAATACTAAAGGATTCCAAAAGTAAAAACAGAAGATAGAAAGAATTGAGACTAAAATGCTCTTTCAAACTACTTCTCAGTTCATTTAGCACTGACAATTGTATGGGTTTTCCTTTCTTTTTTTCCCAACTTCAGTTCACCGCATTAACACGTCTAAAATCACTGTTGCTTGCAGTTCAAGGATATTGTGAGTTCCAACAAAGCTTCTTGTAGGCCCATAAAATTTCTTTCTTTAAAAAAAAAAAAATCCCTACTGAGATCACAGTGCTGAGATCTATTTTGGGACAAACCTGTTACTTAGATGGGTGATACTAGCTGGTCTGGGTGTGTATATTCAAATGAAAGGATTCAGTTTACTTGATTAGGATTCCCAGAGTCATCTTTATAACTAAAGCAGCCCGGATGGGTTCCTCCCGTGGGTAACAATTTTCTTCTACGACGATCCTGCTAAGGAAGTTTGGGATTTACCATCCTCTGTGAGCTGATTCCTCCGAGGGCATCATTAAGCTACAGAAGCATTACCCTCTGCCCTATTTTCTTGCAGGTGTCTTTTTTCCCTTCCAGTTTCAGATATGGTTCTTCGGTGTCCTGATCTCAAAATTAATTTCAAATGCCTCCTTTTAAAAGTTTTAAACTTTCAGTCTGTTGATGGCTATATTTGAACATAACAGTTACACTAGAATTTAGTCTTTCTGGATGTTAGGGGTGAAAAATGATGACTGGTGTTTTTTTGTTTTTTTTTTCTTTTTTAATCTCTTCTAATCCATTCTTTTCCTCAGCTCTTCTATCAAATTAATTGTGCTCCCACTGTGGCGATTCCCACCTCTGCACACCCAATTTGTATCTGGAATGCTTTCTTTTTCACTTACATGAGGATTTTTACTAACGTTTCAAAGATTAACTGAAAACACAATTTTTTTTTGTTTGGCTAGATTGAAATGCCAGCCCCTGAACTTGAACTGAAAAAGCACCAACAGACAGCCCTGAAGATCCTGCAAATCTCCATGCCATCCTCTCACAGCCCAAGTTCAAGTAGCAGCCACATAGGGGACTATTCAGATGTCACCAAGTTCTTGGCTTGGTTTGCTGATAAGACACATGGAGGCCTGGGCTAGCCAGGACTGCCGAGGCTTTAGTGATGAGGATGAGGTGACAGCTGACTGTGGCCTTCAGTCAGGGTGACTCACGGGCAGATGGGTTGCCCCTCTCTCTGATTCCTCGCTCTGGGGCCCTGGGGAATTTCACTGTCAAGCCCCCATGCATCTTATTCAAAAAAAAAAAATAGGGTGCCTCTCTTGCATGCCTTGCTTTTCTCCTTCTTCCTGCCCTCCTCAGGTTTGGCCACTCCCTTCAGCGGCTTCATTGCTCCTCTTTCTGGGGCCCTTCCCCCATCCTCTAGACTCTAATAGGCTTCCTCATAACTGTAACAGGCTCAGTTGGATGCCTGAAGCTGCCGGAGAAACACACACTTCCGCAGGGCCCTGCAGGAGTTACATGCAGCTGCGCTGTGCTTGGGAGTGTCTGCTTTGTCACAGCGGGACTTGCTGAAAGTGGTGGCTGGAGGGAGGAACTGGAAGAAAATGGGAGTCATAGACTATCTTGTTTCCTCCGATGCTTCGGGTGGATTGAAGTCCCTTTGGGGAGACAGTCAAGAGGAAGAAGCTGGTAGGACTAGCTAGCACAGGTTTCTAAATAAGACATGGGCTTGCTCTGTGGCCCATAAGACAAAAAGGCACAGAAATAGAAGATTTTTCTTCCTCTTCTGCATGATGTGCTCTGACCTCTCCCAATCCTACCAGTCTCAGGAGAACCTGCAGCCTAACCCACTACCATGAACTTGGCCTTTCAGAAGACATTCCATGGCAGAGAGGGGCTGGGGAAGTCAGCTCAGGTGAGAAGGAATGGAGTCGGGGGCAAGGGTGGCCACAGCTGAAAGACTGACTTGTCGGGGAAGGGAGGGCCCCCTGGGTGGGTGGCCAAAATAATGGATGGGGATACTTGGAAGAGAAGCCAACTTGTGGTAATTATAGCAGAGAGGGGGGTTTACTGTATCATCAGATTTTGGTGGGGCCTGGCATATTTTACAAGTTAATGGTGCATGAAAATAATAGCTAAGAGCTATCATTTATTTAGCACTTACTGCATGCCAATCACTATACTACAATCTCTCTTTACATGCATTAGGCTTTTAATCTTTACAACAATGCTATAGTACTGGCATAATTATCACCATTTTGTAGTCAGGGAAACTAAGGCTGAGAGCACTTTGTTAAATTCTTGAGATCCCGCAGCCAAATTGCTGAGCAACTGAGACCTAGTGCCTATGCATTAAGTCAATGTCACCTTTAACAGTAGAGCCAAACTAGGCCAAACAGACCCTGGGCACACACGGAGCATCCATCCTACATTATACTCTGACTTATGAGGTTTCCTTTCTCCCTGTTACCCCAATTATCCTTTTAATAATCCCAAATCAGAGATGGCGCATCTCTAAACTGGTTTGTGCTTCAATCAGAACCCAAATTAAATCTGTTTCCCTTCAAACCCAGCTGGCTGCTCTTTCCATGACCAGCTGGAGCCTCTCCCACCTCACCAAGGAGTGCTGTTGGCAAGGCTGGGGTGGCCCCTGCTCAGGGCTCCCTGGCCCGCTGCTGGCAGCTGTGGCATCAAAGAAATGAGACTAGCTGCCATGGGGGTGCTGAGGAGGCAGCCCAAGCTGCCTGCAGTGGGGGAATGTCGCAGTCGGGCCTGGGGCTTAGAGCCAGGATGGGTGTGCACAGCGTACAGTGCAGCCGCCTGAGTGTTCAGGGAGCTCCTGACACATGGTGCTTACACAAGGCCAAATCATCTCGAAGAGGACCTGGGCTCGCTGAATTCCACCATGACTACCCCACGGTTTCTCCACCTGGCGCTGCTGACGGTTGGGGCCTGAGTGTTCTTTATTGTGGAGGTGGTCCTGTGTGTGCCCTGTACAGCGGCCACCTCCCTCTCTGAGTGATGACCAAAAATCTCTTCAGATGTTGCCCAACGTCCCTTGAGGGACAAAATCACCCGCACTGGAGAACCATAGCACTTTCCCGTCTCGATAAAGCCGTGGCATGACGGGGAGAACTGGATTAGGTTAGGAGTCAGGAGACAGGCTCCACGCAGCTCTCCAGCTCCAGGACCTTGGGAAAGCCCCTGTTGTCCTCTGGGCCTGTTTCCTCGTCTGCAAAATGAAGATGCTGGGAAAAATGATCTCTGCATTTCAGGCCCCTTCCTGGAACAGGTTTGAAGTTTCTAATAGTATCATACACAGCGAAAACTGGTATCTGAGGAATTCACACACATCTAGTCTATTGAGAAAGGGGTTTATTTCTTGGCGTAGGGCACTCACGCCTTGTGGGTTTACGGAAATGATTCAAATATGATGTAGATCAGTGTTTCCTAAAAGATGGTTAGTAGAGAATCACCTGGAATCTACCTTAGAAACACAGATTCCTTGGCTCAATGCCAAAGCTAACGAACTGTTAGATCTGCAGGAGGAGGCCTGAGAATCTGAACTTTAATAAACTCCCTGGGCAATTTTTGTGTATATTAAAGTTTCAGAGTCACTGACGTAGATGATGCTTCCAAGGAGCTTACACTTCTTTGAAGAGACAGTGAACAATTTTAAGGATGTAAAAAACCACACATCTTTAAATAAAGGTGGTAAAGCCTGCAAAGTTGCCAAGGACGAGAAATGGCTGAAATATTCACAGCCAAATCTTCCGTGAGACTTTAGTTGGATCTTCCTAGTTGGAATTATCTAATTTCAGCACTGGATAAGTAGCGTACATAAGGTCACATGACTCTATTCAAATCCTACCAGGCATTTTACTTCCTTTTTTCTTACCAGAACATTTCTATACCACCAAATGCACATGTCATAAGTTTGCAATTTAATGCATTTTTTTGAACCCAATTAATACTCCATTAATACGTCATTCCAATTAATACTCGCACTCCCCAAAGTCCCCTAGTTTCCCTCTCAGTCGATTCCTGCATCCCACAGATAAACGCTGTTTGATCTCTATCACATAAATTGGTTGTGCCTTTTAAAACACTCATGTAAATGGACTCACACAGTATGTACTGCTTTGTGTCTGGTTTCTGTCATTCAACAGAGTATTTTCTTTTTAGATTCATCTGCATTGTCGTGTGTTAGTAGTTCTGTATTTTTTAAAGCTGAGTATAAATATACTTCAATTTACCCACCTCCTGTTGATGAAAATTTGATTATTTCCATTTTTTTCAATGATTATGAAAGGACTTCTGTAAACATCTTATAAAAAAATCTCCTCCTGGGCATATATTTTTGTTTCTCTTAGCTACTTAGGAGTAACATTACTGGGTCAGAAAGTAGGTATGCTTAACTTCATAGGAAAATGCAAAACAATTCTACTGTGTGCTTGTCATGCTTATATTCTCAGCAGGATCACAGGGGAGTTCCAGTTACTCCGCATCCTTAATGTTTTCTGTGGTCAATCTTCTGTTTTGAATCATTGGGATGTGTGGGGATACTGTCTCACTGGTGGTGAAATCTGGACATCCCTAATGACTGTTGAGGACCTTTTCATGTGCTTATCGGCCATTCATAAATCTTCTTTTGTCCATTAAGTCTTTTGCCCACTTTTTAAATAGTTCATTGTAGAAATTTTTTATATGTTACTGATGTAAGTCCTTTGTCAAATATATGTATTGCAAATTTTAAATTTTTTGCTTGCCCTTTCATTTTCTTGATGGTGCCTTTTGATGGGTAAAAGTTTGCACTTTGATGAAATCTAGGTAATCATTTATTCTTCTATGTTCTAAGAAATCTTTGTCCATCCCAAACTCATGAAGATGATCTTACACGTTTTCTGATAGAAGTTTAATAGTTTTAGCTTTTAAGTTTAGTCTGTGATCCATTTCAAATTAATTTTGTTGAGTACTGTGAGGCAGGCGTTGAAGTTCCTCTTTTTAAAAAATACATTTATTTGCTTTTTTCCAGCACCATTTGTAAAAAGATATTCTCTCTTTCCCAAATTGCCTTGGTGCTCTCCTAAAAATTCAGTTGACTATATATGCATTGATGATGTATGCGGAGTCAATTTCTGGACATCCTATTCTGTTCTATCATTCAATTTGTCAATTCATTTGTCAATATCATACTGTCTTGATTCTGTAACTTCAGACTAAATTTGGTAATGTAAGCTCTTCAGCCTTTTTCATTTTGAAGATTATTTTGGCTATTCTTACTCCTTTATACTTTTTTGTGATTGTATAAAAACTATAGATCAATTTGAGGAGACGTGGAGAGATGTCATTACAATAATATTGAGATTTCCAGTCCATGACTATGTTATATCTGTCTATTTAATTGCATATTTTTTCATTTCTCTTCTAAAGAATCATATGTCCTCGATCCTATGCAGGTCCTATTGTGTTTGTCCAGCATGCTGACACTCATCCATTAGCAGTGGGTGACATGTAATCCAGTCAAGATCATCCAATTAATTCCCTATTTCGGGAGTTTAAATTTGAGGAGCTGAATTCTTCAGATGCAGTACCAACGACACATG